>OZ024906.1:1667431-1669931 GCA_964017125.1 Flabesymbios commensalis | reverse complement strand
ATCAATCAATCAATCAATTAATCAATCAATCAATCAATCAATCAATCAATCAATCAATCAATCAATCAATCAATCAATCAATCAGTCATGGAACTTCTAACGCGCCTAACTCCGAGCCAAGCTCAGAGTATTAACAAAGGGACTGAGCAAATGAAATCTCTATGAATATTATAATTGAATATTTTTTGTCCGATTGAAGTCGTCGATTTTCACAGTAAAATACATCATGAAAATTCATGACAATATTTTTTACTCTTCAAGCCTCCAACCCTCCACGGGCTTTTCTCTAGCTATCTACCAACCAAGCACGCTCTTGTGAACATAATGATCATAATTATACGACACAGACTGCATGAAGTAGATCATATCTATCATCTAGATGATAAATAGCTACACGTTATGGACGTCATATCAAACAGATTGATGCGAATTATGTCTATTCTGTGTATTATATGTATTATATAGCGAGATAAGTAGTTACAACCCAACAAACTCAAGACGTTGAACCAATGTTGACTTAATGTTGGCCCAACGTCTACGACGCTGGACCAACATCAAGCCCACATTGTTTCAGCGTCTTGTGTTTGTCGGAGCGTCACAGACATCATAACAGCGTCTATTTGCTGTCATTCCTCGTCATATCGTGACTCTCACCCATCTCTCATATCCACCAGTTTACACATATTTATCTGGTTTTTCTACAAGACGTGTTTATTATCACATTAAAATTCACCCTGATTATCAGCCCATTACGCCACTATGTTTTTTTATCTGTTCCAGATGAGGAAAAAATTCAAAATCTAGGCCTAAGTAAAAAAACCTTTGGCCCTATTTCTGGAAAAGTTATTGAAGGCGACGAAATAAAAAAAACTGTAATGATGGCAATGAAAAAAAACAAAGAAAACTGGGGTCTGAGTCGACCATGCTACACGTATAAAAGTACATACTTTAAAAACTTGAACTTAAAAAATCAACGTATGAAATGCAATTAATATTTCCATGAAGTGTTTGTTGTTATGAATGCTCAATAAATCAAATGATTTCATTTGATAGTTCATATTAACCCTGTCAGTACGGGGACCGTATTTAGACGTCATAATCTGACGTCTAGAGTCGTCAGATTCTGACGTCTAAAGTCGGTCTCCGGGCTGTAAAGGTTTAACATTTAAGATACAATGTTCAAGTCTATCATAAAGAGAATACATTTTAATGTCGTGATCACTTTGTTTCTCGAGCTATTAAAGTTTCGAGTTTTCTGAAGTTACATGTAGGCTATTAAAGTTTGGATAAACAACTCTCAGGATTTGTTTTCTGTTCACTGACTAACCCGACATATTATCGTCGCCTTTGGGACCTAAAGGGTCACCACGCGCCATTATACATAGTTACCTCTCCTGGCATCCTTTACGTGTACCAGACAGAATGAATAATTATAATTACGATAAAACTCGTAAATATCAGGAAATAAGAGCTTCAGTCTGACATGTTTGGTCAGGTTAACCTTTAACCTGCTGGGGCATGCCTATTATTTGCTTGTAACCCTTCAACAACTAAACACGACGCTAACCACGACAAATAGACGCTTTTCATATGTTTTATTACCGGATTAAATCACTGTTATTAGGAGTGAAATGTGTGTTTAACCCCTTAAGCCCTCACGATGCATTAAAGCAGCATTTTACATCCCTGAAAACAGACCTAATTTCCCTATAACCAAGGGTTTTGGAATGAATATTCCCATTAAACTGGTTTACAATATGTACAATTTTCTTTCATTTTTCAGCCACTTCAAGTCTTCTTCATCCACTACAAGTCGTAGATTGCGACAGCTATTCGCGGCTTGTAGTGAATAAAGATGACAATGATGAATTCAGGCTTGAAAGAAAGAGTTAAACATCAACATTTGTAAATGTTTGGTCTAAAATTAAACAAATATGAGTATTTTTCACCAACTTGAAGTTGCGAATTGCGGGGGCGAGACACAACTTCAAGTTGGTGAAAATATTTTCTTTCATGTAGTGCTCTCAGATTTAAGGTTAACCATTAACCTGCTAGGAAACGTAAATATAAATTTATTTAACCATTGACCCGCTAGCGCACGTAAAAATAATTTTTTAACCACTAATTAAACCGTATGAAAAGACACACAAATTGATTAATAGTTTGATGCTCAGTAAATCAAATAATTCAGTTTGAGAGATGCCTATTTAGCGCAAAAGGAAATATTTTCTAGTTATTTGAAGCTGGAAATTGCGTTAGGTAATTCTAGATTTAAATCTTATACTAGTACCGCAACAGAACAAGGGTCGATAGCAGCTAAATGCGTTTGGTTCTCTGCTTAGTTTTGATATATGGCAGATATAAACGACACGAACGACATTATTATAAAGATTTGCCAAGTATTTGTTTGAATTATAAGTGGATGGAGGGGAGGCGTGGGGTGAAGCAATCATGCCTAGAAATTCTTAAAATATAACAGTTTTATTTACATCAATGTGAT
>OZ024906.1:1659931-1662431 GCA_964017125.1 Flabesymbios commensalis | reverse complement strand
CTCGGTCACGAAGGCTTCCCGCAATATTCAGTTTTCACGAGTGAGCGGGGAAGAAACATATGTGGTTTTTTAAACTTGAATGCCAGAGCGGGTTATGAACCCGTGATCACCGACTTTCCAGAGCAGACAGTTTCACCACAGCACCAGGGCCCCTGCCCTTTCTCATAGTATATGTATAGAAAGATTCATTATTAGCAGTAGTAGGCCTATGTAATGTTTTCGCTGAATTTCAGTCGATTTATTCTATATATTTGTTTATCTCTTTCATAGTGTATACGAGGTCAGTGTCATTTCACTTATACCCTTGATTGGCACCTAATCGGCCACTGTGTATAAATTCCGCCGCCCTTTTAAGTATGTTGACCTCATTATGGCATCAACCTACTGATTGTGTTGTAAACTAAAGCCTTATTTCTACGTCTTGTTTACCAATCAAAATTCTTCTACCAAGTCCCGGTGCTAGAACAGGGCGATAATAAGGTTAAATAATGGCATTTAGTACCATTTGTGTTGACCTAGAGGTCAAAATGAACATTAATTATAATGTGACTGATAGACGAGATGAGAAAATATCTCGGAGTAATCAGCTCAGAAGCACCATCTATAACAAGATGTGTGTGAAATTAACAACCATTAACCCTTTAACCGCCAAATTATTCAATCTGAATTTTCACCCACTTGAAATTTTGTCTCGCTGACGCGATCCACAACTTCAAGTGAGTGAAAATTATTCAGATTTGACAAAATGGAGTCCAACTGTTTTCAAATATTGCTGATTGATGTCATATTTTATCTTTAACATGTTTAAAAGGTGGTACTTATTGTGCTAATAAAAAATGAAAACCGAATATATGCGACACCGGCGGTTAAAGGGTTACCCCTTACAGCGCTGAAATATTTGTGTAGAAACCATGGAGACAAAACGATTTTTTTTCTATTCGAAATCATCATAAATGTCTTAATTAGTAGCCCCTTCCACTTCATTTGAATGAAACGTCAAACGTCTAAAGTCGGTCTCCGCGTTCAAGTGGTCAATCAAAGTGTGGCGTACGTAAAACGTTTTTCTCCAGGAAAAACTTAATGTGGAAGGACTAATTAACGTAAGCTAAACAACTTTCATTTATCCTTTCTATATTTTTTTCTTGCTTTGGCGGAGATGACCTTGTGCGATTTCTCTTGCTTTGGCAGAGATGACCTTATGCCATTTATCTTGCTTTGGCAGAGATGACCTTATGCCATTTCTCTTGCTTTGGCAGAGATGACCTTATGCCGTTTCTCTTGCTTTGGCAGAGATGACCTTATGCCATTTCTCTTGCTTTGGCAGAGATGACCTTGTGCGATTTCTCTTGCTTTGGCAGAGATGACCTTATGCCATTTCTCTTGCTTTGGCAGAGATGACCTTATGCCATTTCTCTTGCTTTGGCAGAGATGACCTTGTGCGATTTATCTTGCTTTGGCAGAGATGACCTTATGCCATTTCTCTTGCTTTGGCAGAGATGACCTTGTGCGATTTCTCTTGCTTTGGCAGAGATGACCTTATGCCATTTCTCTTGCTTTGGCAGAGATGACCTTGTGCGATTTCTCTTGCTTTGGCAGAGATGACCTTATGCCATTTCTCTTGCTTTGGCAGAGATGACCTTATGCCATATCTCTTGCTTTGGCAGAGATGACCTTGTGCGATTTCTCTTGTTTTGGCAGAGATGACCTTATGCCATTTCTCTTGCTTTGGCAGAGATGACCTTATGCCATTTCTCTTGCTTTGGCAGAGATGACCTTGTGCGATTTATCTTGCTTTGGCAGAGATGACCTTATGCCATTTCTCTTGCTTTGGCAGAGATGACCTTGTGCGATTTCTCTTGCTTTGGCAGAGATGACCTTATGCCATTTCTCTTGCTTTGGCAGAGATGACCTTGTGCGATTTCTCTTGCTTTGGCAGAGATGACCTTATGCCATTTCTCTTGCTTTGGCAGAGATGACCTTGTGCGATTTCTCTTGCTTTGGCAGAGATGACCTTATGCCATTTCTCTTGCTTTGGCAGAGATGACCTTATGCCATTTCTCTTGCTTTGGCAGAGATGACCTTGTGCGATTTATCTTGCTTTGGCAGAGATGACCTTATGCCATTTCTCTTGCTTTGGCAGAGATGACCTTGTGCGATTTCTCTTGCTTTGGCAGAGATGACCTTATGCCATTTCTCTTGCTTTGGCAGAGATGACCTTGTGCGATTTCTCTTGTTTTGGCAGAGATGACCTTATGCCATTTCTCTTGCTTTGGCAGAGATGACCTTATGCCATTTCTCTTGCTTTGGCAGAGATGACCTTGTGCGATTTATCTTGCTTTGGCAGAGATGACCTTATGCCATTTCTCTTGCTTTGGCAGAGATGACCTTGTGCGATTTCTCTTGCTTTGGCAGAGATGACCTTATGCCATTTCTCTTGCTTTGGCAGAGATGACCTTGTGCGATTTCACTTGCTTTGGCAGAGATGACCTTATGCCATTTC
>OZ024906.1:1632431-1654931 GCA_964017125.1 Flabesymbios commensalis | reverse complement strand
ACCGTCCATCAACGTATTCATTTTGACGGGAATTCTATCAAATACAACACCTCTACCCAAAGCTATCTGACTGAGAAAACATTAATTCAACCTTGGGCCATGGATGTCGTTTGTCCAATGTCAACTATTTTTAAAGCCCTGAACCCTGCGGTTAAAACACGAGACGACAACCCAATGTTGTTTTAATGTCGGGCCAGCGTCGCAGAGGGTGGTCCGACATTAAAACAACATTGGGTCAATGTCTCCTGATTGCTGGGATAACCACGAGGTTCTCCAGGCGCAGCCGTCCCGCGCAGCTAGCGGCTCCCGGCATGCCGGCCACTTCCGTCTGTCCTGAGTAATTTCAATCAAATAGTGGCACTAGCTTCCGCCTTAGCCCTGGACATACCTAGGCGCAAAGGTGTGGTCGTGGATGGCTCAATTGATATTATCTGGGAAATCGACATTTTTTACCATGGCGGTGACTGAGAGGAATCTCCACCCGAAGTCCGAAAATACTAGCAACATTTTGAACAACGTAGCGGTAAACAAGTTGAACATTCGTAGATGTAGGTGAGATATAGTTGATTCTAATACACCTATAATTCACCTGATTATCGGGGACCAAGTCTCAGATATGATTTTACAGAGAAAGAGATGCATATTTTTTTACAGGTGCAATCTGTGCCTAATACTTTTACTGGCTTCAGTTCCAGTCACTTTGGGGTTAGTTCCACCTGAGTTCTCACTGACACGTCTGATGTTTAAGGACAGTTTTTCGGGGGGGGGGGGGGTCTCAGTGATTTCCACTAGCTGTCTCCGTGATTGGCTGGCTAAGTAACCATGACGTCATGGTGACAAGTCTCATGTCAACAGGTCACAGGTAGTCACGTGTCATGTTAGATTATATAAAACCATGTACAGGTGAAGGGTGGCTTCTTATAGGAAAGAAGATTCGTGTGTACAACTTGGATTCGACGGCGATGGTTTTGACATGAATATTCTGGTGTGGGGTTGGGATGGATTGAAGATTCTGGTGTGGGGTTTGGATTCTGACGTCTAAAGTCGGTAAAGAGTAAAATATTTATAATGGCCGTATACCCATAACATAGGTATTCAAATGAAGCCGAAAGAGCTGAATAAGAAATGTATGCTGATTATAAATTCAAAAATATATTTTGTTCTTTTATGAAAATATTTCAGCGCTTTAACCCTTTAACCGCGAAATTATTCAATTTGAATTTTCACCCGCTTGAAGCTGTGTCTCGCTGACGCGATCCACAACTTCAGGTGAGTGAAAATTATTCAGATTTGACAAAATGAAGGTCAATTCTTTTTAAATCCTGCTGGTTGATGTCACAATTTATCTTTAACTTATTTTAAATGTGGTACTAAATGTGCTAATAAAAAATAGAAACCCGAATATATGCGGCACCGGCGGTTAAAGGGTTAAGAGGTGAAGGGTTAACAGGCCTACATTTCTGGCGATAAAGTTTGTCGGATGTTTCAATTTCGATATCTGGAAGGAGGCGTCGCTCTTATTCTATGACGTGTTCTATCCCCGTGGCACCCATGGCCAAATGGCGCCCATGTATAACGTCATGCATCTACACCTCTACCAGGAAGGTTATTGTTTTTGGTCTTGTTGGTTGGTCTGTCTGTCGCTCTGTCCATCGGATTACTTAAAAATTAATGAACGGATTTTTGTTTTTAATGTAATGGAGTGAGTTAAAGAAGTTATATACTGTAAATCTAGTAACATTCACGAGGTTTTGATTTTCGCAAAAAGGATAAATTTGCGAAGTCAAGAATCTCGCGAAAATTATTATTATAATAGCATTACTAAAGAAAAATTAAAATTCGCGAATTTTAGACTTCGTGAAAAATCAGAAATTTGCTAAAATTACCAGATCTACAGTAGGCCTATGTCTAAGGTGGTTGATGACAATACCACTATGTCGCGTGTACCTGAAAATCCCAAAATCCCATTGTAGACATCTTTATCATGAACTGTTTCAATTCTGTCTAATATGATATTAATGTATTGTTTGACCTTGAAAGAAAAATGTCTTGCCTTTTGCTAACAATGTGATGGCCGCATCACTATGGCAGGCGTGCATGAAAACTCACCTATATAATGAATATGCTTAAATTGTCTAGAAAAAAAAAATATTGTTTTACTTTTGAAAAATGGCGGCCATCTTGGATATTACTCTCAATACAATATCTAGGATGTTTTCTGGACACATGACTATGTCAGCCGTACATTTAAAACCTGAGATGGACAAAAAAGTATGAATCTCCTTCAATTCTGTCAAAAATGATATTAATTTATTGTTTGACCATGAAGGAATACGGGACATTTTTGATTTTACACACCACAATGTAATGCCCTGGGTGTTTTCTGGCCAAGACGGCCATCTTGCAATTCACTGACAATACAATATCTATGATGCTTTCTGGCCACACCACTATGTCAGGCGTACCGAAAACCCTATGTAGACGCCAAAATCATGAATCTGCGTCAATTCTGTCGAAAGTGATATTAATTTATTGTTTGACCATGAAGGAATACGGGACATCTTTGATTTTACACACCACAATGTAATGCCCTGGGTGTTTTCTGGCCAAACGATTTCGGTCGAAATTTAAATAAACTTAGTGTTTGACCTTGACCAAACTGCGGCCAGTTCAATAAATGTAGGTAGGCGTTTTGAATTTTTGTTTGGCTAACATAGTTTTTTGAAAGAGAGATCCCCCACTGATCCTCACACCAATGTTGGGGCTCGTTTTACAATCAGAACGATTGTTTTTTCCACTTGGCCGCTCCACTATCAGGACAACATCGCGCTCTTCACAAAAATAATACTTATATTTCGACGGAAAACGAAATACTCTGTTTGATAAAAGCATTGAATTGGATAACATAGAAAAGTAACTTTTTAATGAAATTGATGGTTTATATTGCGAGACAATCAAGATGATTAGACAAAACAAGTATTGACAACATAGTCATGATGATCAGTTAATAGAGATAGTCAAAAAAATAAATGTCTTACGTTACAATGTTTTTTGTTTGTCATAAATGTATTTTCATATCAACATTTTGTTTAAAATTTAATGATCGAAATACAGGAATAAAGCTCACACCAAACGTTGGATGACTTCAGAGCATTGTGTAGCTGGGTGTGTACATGGCGGACTGGAGTGATTACTACTCTGGTCAATGGGTCGATTAATTGGCTAGCTTCGCAGCGCTCAGGCATCACGATGCCAGGGTTGGTGGTTCGATCCCCGTGATGTGCAGTTTTAGCACTGTTACAGTTGCACATTGACAGGCATGGCCTGTTTGTTTGTTTGTTTGTTTGTTTGTTTGTTTGTTTGTTTGTTTATTTGTTTGTGTGTTCGTTCGTTCGTTCGTTTTTTTGTTTGTTTGTTTGTTTGTTTGTTTGTTTGTTTGTTTGTTTGTTTGTTTGTTTGTTTGTTTATTTGTTCGTTCGTTCGTTCGTTCGTTCGTTCGTTCGTTCGTTCGTTCGTTCGTTCGTTCGTTCGTTCGTTCGTTCGTTCGTTCGTTCGTTCGTTTGTTTGTTTGTTTGTTTGTTTGTTTGTTTGTTTGTTTGTTTGTTTGTTTGTTTGTTTGTTTGTTTGTTTGTTTGTTTGTTTGTTTGTTTGTTTGTTTGTTTGTTTGTTTGTTTGTTTGTTTGTTTGTTTGTTTGTTTGTTTGTTTGTTTGTTTGTTTGTTTGTTTGTGTGTTTGTGTGTTTGTGTGTTTGTCTGTGCGTTTGTTTGTGGGTTTGTTTGTCTGTGCGTTTGTTCTTTGGTGTCCAGTTTGGTATATTATTAAGTTGTTGTTCCACTCGTTCGTTGGTTCCTTTGTTCGATTGCATGGCTAATATTTTATCTTATGGTAGTATGGAATATAATAAAACATTGAAAGAAAAACACTACATAAAGCATATATACGTAACGGGATAATGACAAAGCTATGCTAATTATTTCAGGGTGACTTTCAGAAAAGAATGACAACTCAAGTGATCGCTTTAAGACCACAAATTGTTTACTCGTTTCTTTTAAATCGCTCTATAATTAACCCATTCCGAACTATTAAAATCAGTGAACCTTTTCTAAATCCACGGTGCAGACTGACGGCGATTAGCCAGGCCTTTGATGAGGTTAAAGGTCGTCTCTCTGCCTCTAATAGTTTGGTTTGTTAGGCTGACGCTGATTGGCTGTGACGTCACGGCTTTTGATGGTGAGCTCTAAGCGGGATATCCCCGCCCTGATCAAAGCGCCCCCTGGGTGCGGCCTGATAGTCTGGTGTTTGATCCACTTTGATTTAGCGGTGAATACGGCAGGTGCCCAGGTGATATCAGCACCAGAATTAACGTCAAAATAAGGTTGGTCCAACGTCTGAAACGCTGGCAGAGCATCAAATCAACATCAGCTCAATGTATACGGTAGGTGCCCAGGTAATACAAGCACCAGAGTCCAATGTCCGAGACGCAATTTCCAGCATAACCCTTAGTACACTGATGTCGATTACTTGAATAACCAGGTTTTAAAATTCAAATATGTCTAAAAACTATGATAATCATATACATTTCAACCAAGAGTTTGCAAATTAAACTAATTTTTAGTCACTTAAAGTTGTGGATCGCGATAGCGAGACACAACTTTAAGTGGCTGATAGCAGGCTCTCTTTTCAGGTTAACCCACTGATGTCGACTACAGTTGACTAGAGTATTGTTTTCTCATGTTTTAATTGTCTTGTATAGCCAGGTTTTAAAAATTAAATATGTTTAAAATATATGATAATCATATACATTTCAAACAAGAGTTTGCAAATAAACCCATTTTTAGTCACTTGAAGTTGTGGATCGCGGTAGCGAGACACAACTTCAAGTAGCTGAAAATTTAAATTTCTTGGCTCAGTGCTCTAAAGGTTAAAATGACGAAAAATATGTCTATTTACGAAAAATGGTAATCTGCAAAATGTACATATTTGATTAACTGAGCATAAATCACAAACTATTCTGTGTTTTCACTGGCATTGTGTTTGAGCTGAAATTCGCTTGAAACCATAAAGTATATACGGTTCCAGCCGCACAACGGTTAAGCTTTTCACTACCATACATGACGGAAATTTCCGTCGTCATTCGTCAATGAACGTAACCATAATATGACAGAAATTTTCGTCAAATATACTACATTTAAATATTTTTTGTCATTTAAAGCTGGAAATTGCGTTAGCAATTGAAGCTGGAAATTGCGTTAGCAATTCCAGCTTCAAATGACGAAGCTGGAAATTGCGTTAGCAATTCCAGCTTCAAATGACGAAAAATGGAACTCCTACACCAGTATATCTGGATCCTGGCATGCACTTCGGCCTGGAAGTCAAAAGGTTAAGCCGGCGTCTCATGTGTGTTTGAAAGGCAGCCGGGAACAGCTATAGTTAGTTTGAAAAGTAATTGAGCGATAATTGAAGCAGAAAACTATTAATGTCCCGGTAGCCATGGTGCCCGCTACATCTAGTATGAGGCTTGAGACAGGAAACTTATACCTATTATTATAAACAATGCTTTACTGTATTTGATTATTCGCACAAATATTGATGCGATTACGTTAAGACAAAGTTATTTTATTTGCTGAAAATATGTGACTTTAGCTAATCATTGAAACGACATTGGTTGAGCGTCCCGTGTTTGGTTGGATAAGCTATTTTACCATGTTTATCGCCAGAACAACAAATTTCTTGATTGCGAAAGATAAAGGGTGCAGGTTTATAGTCTGATATCAAGTCTGAATACCTATCATCCGACATTAAATTTTACCCCTGGTCAATGGACCTGTTCATTCGTGTGCCATTTCAACTCCACGGGGATCATACAGAGGGGAGACAAATTATATATTTTTCTAAAAATTCTGCACCAAGTGGGGTTCGAAAGCGCACGTGAGGCAGTGACATCAGCAAAGCGCCACACTAACCATTGCGCCATGTCCCTCTCTTGTGTTAGTTTTGTGTTGGTCTTTGGTCTCCTTGGTTTATACAAACATATTTCAGCGTTGGATAGGTTACAGAAACTCTGGGCCAACGTCCTGGACATCATCCCAGCGTTGAAGACAACGTCTTTCCTGCGCCAGCAGGCCACATTTATTGGCCTACAGAAACATTTGAGCAATAATTGAATGAGTAGGCCAATTATTGATGCTCGCTGTAGGGCATCCTATGATGTAGCCATGGCGCCTGTTACAAACTGCTGCTGAAGGCGGAACAACTAAAATAACCGACTTCTTAACATGGATGAATGACAAATTATATTTGATGCATGACACAGTATGATATATGAATGTTTTATTTGTCACGTAAATCTTTTTAAATCGATATTGTTGTATTTTAACTTAAGCTGAAACCCTTTTGGGTGAATATTTTTTTACTTAGTTAAAATAAGACTATAACTGTTACATTTGGCATATCTAGATATCATGTGCACCATACATTGTTTCTTAGTTACTTTCTACCAATTTATTACAGTATGGTATTTGATGCTCTAATATGATGTAGTTGATTGAATTTTCGGACCAAGTATGGTATTCTACCTCTGTATTTTCTTTGATAAGACCTAACATAAGCGCTATACCTATCCATGATTGTGATCAATTTTATTGTAGTGATACGTTATGAATCTTACAATTTTGTTATTTTTGAACAATTTATCAATCTTTGTTTCATGCTTTGCAAAAAAATATCTTCATGATATTGCTGGGACTGATCGATCCATCCGGGCATGTACGCCAACCACACGTGACCAGTCACGTGGTGCTTCGCTTTGCATAACGTGTCACATGACAAGGATGAGATAAAGAGAGTCCGATTAGTAGTGCGTGCGAAAGTGGTTGAGGTGGGAGTTGGCCACGTGTTGATTTGGCAGGTATCACCTGTAGACGCCTGTCAGGACGTCCTTCTGGCTCATAGATAACAGGACGCACAGGTCCCTGTCACAAAAGATCACATTGATCCCTCCACGTGAACATGGGAATTCACCCAGCGCTGGCTTAACACTGCTAAATTATTATTTTTTATGACTTTCTGAAAAATAGAACTTCCTAAATTGAATTATTTAATGAGCTGAGCATCTATAACAAGCAACTTTATCATTTCCAGTTCGTGTGTAGTGCTACATCCTAGAAGAAATCCAGATTAATATTTATAAATTAGATCATTGTCTCTAAAACAAATATATTAAACAGATGTTTGAGAACACACTTTTCCGTTAATTTGCCAACCGTGATAGAGGGATAAACAAAAGAGAGTAGTTAGTGGCTGACAAACGCGGGGACTAACTCAGGAAGGCCCTGGTGCTTTTGACGGTTTAAGGGAAATTAGGCGTATAGATGATAATCGACCTTCTGTGATAAATTGAGCAGCATACAATAGATCTTGAATAGATTAAGTGGACTTTATATTACGTTATGTCTTAATCGATACTTTTATCTATAGCATGATTGATTGACAATTAAGATGGCTAAACGTCGCTTAAGATATTTCATTGTTGAAAATTTAATTGATTGGTTTCCTGGTTGTTTGATTGAATAAATAAATGAGTGAGCAATTGATTGATCAATTGATTGATTTATTGATTTACTGATTGATTGATTTATTGATTGATTTATCGATTGATTTATTGTTTGATTGATTGAATTCACTGTATTTTATTATTCTATTGTTTTGTTTGGTGACAAATGTGTTAGTGAGACCGTATTAATTCAATGATTCAGTAAATTACATCCTGCGTTATTACAAAGCAATCTGAATTGATTACGTACGCAGATCTCATGGATTAGATGAATTCACAAGGTCATGTTCGTAATCATTCTTTTTCCTACGTGGAAACGTAACACTATACTAAGGGGACCATCATTCAATCGCAAGAGGGGGGAGGCGGGTAGAGTATTTCTGAAATAAAAAATTTCGGCTGACTCTGCATGAAATAATATATTAACTTCATTACCTACTCTATATAAACATGTAATGAAATTTTAAATTTTCAGCGCGCCGGGTTGAAATAAATAATTTGCCCGCGACGAAAAATCAATCCTCCCCCACCTGGGGATTGAATGGTGGCCCCCTAACGAGTAGGACAGTGTTTATCGCATTTGACTTTGTCAGTCCTAAGAGCAGAGCGTTTTTATTTTACGATTACCGTGTATTATCATGACTCCAGTATGTAGATGTCACGTGACCCGCCAATAAGACTAAAGAATAAAATCTCCTGCCACGTGCGTATATAGTTTGCCAGCGTTCGCCAGAGGCCGCCATGCGCTGTGAGATAAACCCGCGGTTTATAGAGAATCACTCTAATGAGATATTGGTCAACTTTCTCATAGAGTGACTCACACAATCAATCAAGAGTGGACTTAATCTGCCTCGTTATCTGATTCTCTATCTATTCCTATCAGTGTCTGGGTTAGTCATCTAGATGTAAACTGACAACTTATTTCAGGTGTAGTTAGCTTCGGTAATCTTTGTCTTTATAAAACATACCAAACCCCTGAATTAAAGACTTTAATTTTTCACCCACTTGAAGTTGTGTATCGCTACCGCGACCCACAACTTCAAGTGGGTGAAAAGTATTCATATTTGTTTAATCTCAAATTTTCTAATCGTGATGTTTAAAAGTATAACCCTCAGTGGTACCTTCTGGACAGTGCTAGGGCGCCAGTGGCAAACAAACATAAAATTGTTAATTGTCTCTAAAGAACTGAACTGAACTGAAGAGTTTAGGTGTGGACATAAAAGTGCATACAAAACCTCCATCAGCTACTAGATTAGCCTAAGTATTTTGATACCGAACTTTTTCAAGAAAACGGCTCAAGTGTGATTATACAATAAGCATCTATCATTTGGGTCTAGAATACAAGAACGACTTATTATTTTGGCTTTTACGTACAGCAATCCTTTGGTGTATAGTTATTTGTTGATTTTTAAATCAATAGTCTTAATATAGTATAGTATTTTATTGTCAGTAGTACATCTTTTTAGTGCATAAAGTTAAGTTCCCTATTATCGTCGTCTAATGCATTCACAGTAGCCTCTATAGTCTGTCTGGTCCCTAGGACGGGGTCCATGGTGGAGTGGTTAAAGCTGCCTGCCTGAAAAGTCGGATATTGTGGGTTCGTCCCATATGAATTGGCCAGATATGGAGAAAGCTATTGACCCTGTGTTTGTTTTTATATGGAGAAGAACAAATCTATTTGAAGCGTAGATATTTTGGGCATTTCGGACGAACAAGTAAGTCAGGCAGATATGCAGGTTGTTTGTCTTTTAGGGTTCGGAAAGTTATTGTGCATATTTTAAAATGGATGCGAAACTTGACAGGAAGCCAATCGTTTTAGAATAGGAACGGAAAAACTACATCGTGGAGCCTCGGTTACCACTCTTGCAAGGCAGTTTTGAACGCGTTGTAAACTAGCTATATCCTTTTCAGGCATATTGCGAAAAAGTGAGTTACAATAATGTAACTTGCTACTGACAAATGCCACTGCATTCATTCATTCATTCATTCATTCATTCATTCATTCATTCATTCATTCATTTATTTATTTATTTATTTATTTATTCATTCATTCATTTATTTATTCATTCATTCATTCATTCATTCATTCATTCATTCATTCATTCATTCATTCATTCATTCATTTATTCATTCATTCATTCATTCATTCATTCTAGTCACTAGTTTCAGTATAATTTGCAAAAATGAATAAATAAAATCCGCCCTCCCGCTTGACTACCCTGGCCGGCTTTACCTGTATCCTACACCCCCCCCTCTTTTTGGATCCCTGCCTCTCCAGCCTCCCCATCTCACCCCCCTCTCACCTGGATCAGGTGTGACAGCCTCCCCCCTCCTCAGCCTGACTGACACCTGCCAGATACCAGACTCTCCACAGTTCCCGCTGAATTCTCACGCCTGCCGATAGCTCAGCGAGATCGCCCCTGCTCGTGCCTGGAGGGAAGCAATCCCAGTGAGCACTGCTTAAACCCTTTTCCCGCCAATATATCATACTGAAATTTTCACCTACTATAAGTTGTGCATAGGCCTATATTAGGCGAGAAACATTTTAACAAGGCTTTTACAACGTTTTAAAATATTTTTTTTTAATGTTTTTTTAATACTTTTCAAAATTATTTACAACGTTATCGAAAAGTCGTTAGAATATTTTTAGTAAGCCAAAATAATGTCATGTTGATGTTTCGTCAGCATGTTTACGATATTTACAAAATGTTTACAACACTGCGATCCTCGCCTGAAATTGGTGAGCATAACTTTTATTGTATTTTTGATGGGCATTTCGCAGAGCCGAGGGATTAATCCTTACAGTGCAGGGATCAACTTTAGTCGTCAAAATCTGACGTCTGGAGATGTCAGATTCTGACGTCTAAAGTCGATCTCCGCACTGTAAACTCAAAAATATTTCTAATGGACGTAGACCTATAACATAGGTATTCTAATGAAGCTGAAAGAACTAAGATATTTATGATGATTTCAAACAGAAAAACCCTTTGGTTTCCATTGTTTATATATAAAAAATCAGCTTTCTAAGGAATAAATAACCCAGAAATTGTACAAGAAGACACACAAATTTACACATCACCAAACACGCCTATTATTAAGGCGGACCAGATGATACGTGGGGGTGGGCAATAAGTTTTCACCCCACAAGAATACTTTCTTTATTGCCCCGAACTAAAGCTTTTTTAATTTTTTCACCCGAAGGAGAATACTTTTTAAGATTAGCGAAGTAAATCAATTTTTTTCAATAACACACCATAATAATTACAAAATACAATGCCTTCAAACTATTCTATCGCTGTTCGAATTGTTAGTTTTCCCTATGCCCCACACCTAGGTGCATGTGAGATTTGTAACGTTTAATCTTACATTAACACTGACAACATTTTATCGATAACATTCTTAGCTTCGGCATTCTATATCATCTAATCCTTTATCTTTATTGATACTAGATTTGCCTTTTGGACTTGCTCAGATCACCATGGTGATATCTATGACGCGGCCCTTTCTACTGGTCGCCCATGGCATCGTGTGTGACCTGCCCTGTGATAAACCTAATAGCCACCAGGTGGTAGATAAGTGTAAGTATTAGCCACCAGGTGGTGATCAGGTCTGAGTACTCACACGTGCACGTCATATGGCGACACCTGGTGGCAGAAACCTGGGTGGTTAGATTACATCACAGGTTATCTGGAGGCGCATGCGCGATGCTCATAGAGGTTGACCCAGATCTCGGGCATGTGATTGGTCAAGATGGATATCTCGACCAATCACGTGCCTGAGATCTGGGTCAGTCGCCTTGACAAACCGGCTGTCTGCCAAGTTCAAACTTGTTACATGTTTTATTTCACAACTTCATCCAAACAATTTCTTAAATCTTTATATCCCTTTATTCCAAATTGAGATATCACAATTTTATCACCAAATTATTAGCTCTTAGCAGCTTAACTCCGCAAAGGGATTTTTTTCAATTATCTGCAATTTATTAGCTCTTGGCAGCCTAACTGTGTCAAAGGGATTATTTTCTATCAAACTAATTTCTTAGAAAGTGATATAAAAATAAGAAAATTGTAAGCTTTCAGTAGCTGCGCGGGTCGTGTGCGAAATTAACGTCATCTCAACTGATCTCAACCTTAACTTGACAAGGCCGCCATTAACGTAATCGCCTAGTCACATTAAGAAGGGAAAAATAATGTTGTTACTCTGAAAACCCCAGACGGGAACAGCGGGGCTCGAAACCGGGACGCATGCATGACTGGGGAGGCAGTCGAGCGCTGTAGCCACTGTGCCACGTCCCCTTCTCACTTACTATTATATTTTTACTTACGGCCTATGTATTTTAAAGGATTACAGTACACCGACTGGGCCATTTTAACCCTAAATTCAGCAAATTTTCACTTGTATAAAGATAAAAGAATGATTTGTTGATATTATGTGAAGCAAATTGTTATCATACTCACCGTTACATTGTCTGATGAGGTGCTGAAATTACTACTTTCGCTGCGAGACGCCATTTTATGTGTTTACATCAATACAGAACCGCGCGCTAAACGTACACTTCCGGAAGCTAGGCATTGTGGGAGAGAAGTATACACTTTGGCAGCTGTAACTAAATTCTGGAAGGAATAGTCACAAAGCTTATTGTTGATCAGAACGAACAAAAAACAAAATTAAAAATGTTTAATTTTTTTTCAAAATTCTTACTACTCAAATTATGTTCACAAAAATAACATTTAAGAAAATAACAAATTTGAAAAGAACGATTTTTTCAAAAAGTACTCCTCCTTTAATATCATCTGCGAAATATAATTTGCGCTGGCAATTGACATCTCATTCATAGTTGAAGTGTTGAAACAATCGTTCCCTCCTGCACAGTACTGTTATGTGAATAAAGCGTGCCAAACAATCATTGCGAATTCATGCTTTGAACTAAGATTTTACATAGAACACATATATAGTATTTACCTTTTCTTTTATGGAAGGTAGGTACAATAACTTTACGTTCTATACCGTAGGCCGCAACAAACAAGTAGCGCATGTTTTTCGTTGATTTCTCCTTCGATTGTCAACCGATTCTCATGAAATTTGATAAAAATCATTTTTCAACAGAATACTGATATCCCTGGAAATTTCTTAAAATTATATTTAGTATTTCAAAAGTTAGACCTTTTGACATGTAGTAAATTAAAATTATGACGTCCTTCTTTAAACGCATTAAGCTAATTCTAGAATATTATTACATGTCAAATGGTCTAACTTTTGCAATATTGAATATAATTTTGCGATTTTTTTATATTTTATGGTATCACAAAGTAGCAAATAGATTATTATGCATACTGCAAATCAATTGTCCCGCCTGGTAACAGGGTTGGGGTTGGGGTTAATTGCACGTCTAACAAAAAAGTGAAATAAATATAATGTGATCTAAACCCCTTGCATCCCACCGAAACCATTTGATAGATAATAATATTATATTTTTTAGTATCACAAAGTAACAAATAGATTATTATGCATACTGCAAATCAATTGTCCCGCCTGGTAACCCTTTCGGCGGGGGGATCGACCTAAGACGTCATAATCTGACGTCTATAGACGACCCCCGCACGGAAAGAAACAAAAATTTTATAGTGGCCGTAGACCCATTACATAAGTATTCAACTGAAATGAAAAGATCTTACCAAGACATTTATAATGACTTTTAATTGAAAAAAAAACCCAATTGGTCTCCATGGTTTATACTGAAATATTTCAGCGCTTTAGGGATAAAATTCAAGTAGGCACTGTCAAGTACATGTTGCTGGTAATCCCATTTTTCAAGCAAAATAAATCACTCCAATATTTTTTGTTGAATTAAGGTGCTTTCCATGTTTTGTAGCCCGTGTGGTGTATATCAGGTTTTAACCCTGTCACAGCATAGTCGTTTTCAACCCTTACAGTGCAAGGGGCGACTTTAGTTGTCATAATATGACGTCTGTAGACGTCAGATTCTGACGTCTAAAGTCGATCCCCGCACTGTTAAACCCATAACATAGTTATTCAAATGAATCAGAAAGAGTTAACTAAAAACATTTATTATGATTTCAAATTAAATAAAACCCTTTGGTCTCCATGGTTTATATAAAATAATTCAGCGCTTTAATCTATTTTATCAACCGTTTATATCACAATTATTTGGTGTGTGCTCAAACATCAAAATTTGCAAATGTTTGGTCTATAATGAAAAAATATGGGTAATTTTTACCCACTTGAAGTTGTGGGTCGCGGTAGCGAGACACAACTTCAAGTGAGTAAAAACATTTTTTATCTAATCTAGCGCTCTAAGGGTAACTGCCTCCATGTGAGGTGAGATAAACCTCTCAATAACAGGTGGTCATTCACCTGTATGGTATAACACATACCACTCAATGTTGGTCTAATGCTGGGACAACGTCTGCGACGTTGTCCCAGCATTAGAACAACATTGGTGCCACTCTCAGATTGACAGATTACGGACACGTGGAACATATCATGTCTAAATTCGCAGAAAATTAGCTACACCTTATCATCCTCCCCCCTCCCCGATAATATTATGTGCCACTCTAAAAATTATGTCCGATTATGTCCGAGCTCAACAGTCACTGAACATATTAATCAATGTATACCACGGGTACCAGTGAAAAATAGTTCTAAACATCCATGGATGGATGGTGAAGTACGACACATGCATAACTGTAAACACACTGCTTGGGCTGCAGCCAAACGAACAAACAATGTACAGATGTGGAACAAATTTAAATATTTGCGAAACAAATTAAAACTAATGCTCAGAGATAAACGTAACAGTTTTATGTCTGATCTAGCCCTATCACTGAAGAATAATGCCAAGCGCTTCTGGGCATTTTGTCGTCTGAATACCAATTCTCGCCAAATACCTGCAGTGGTATCTGATGGCCAAAACGATGTTACTGACGCCGCTGATAAAGCAAAAATGTTTAATGATTATTTTCACTCTGTATTTTCCACTCCAAAAACAGGAATTGCTCTACCTGCTGTTTCAGTTATGTCAGACAACATGCTTGCTAATATAGTTTTTTCTGAAATTGATATAATCAATGTACTGAAAGGGTTAGATGTTAACAAAGGCTCTGGTCCCGATGACATACCCCTAAAGGTGTTGAGAGAGTGTGCCGATGAATTAGCCCCCTCTCTAACCACACTGTTTAACCTCAGTATGTCAACTTGTACATTACCTGAAGTGTGGAAGTATTCAAATGTTGTACCAATTCACAAAAAAGGCAAGAAATGCAAAGTCGATAATTACAGACCAATATCACTTCTCAACAGTGTGAGTAAAGTTATGGAACGACTTGTTTTCAATCACATTTATCCGGTTGTCAGTCCACAAATTAATTCGGCTCAACATGGTTTTATGAAACATCGCTCTACTACCACACAACTAATTGATACATATTCTGATATCAGTAAAAATTTAGACTCTGGAAGTCAAACAGACATTATATTTCTTGACTTTGCTAAAACCTTTGATTCGGTACCGCACGACCTGATAGTTCACAAGCTTAAAACATTTGGCTTTGGCAGTAACTTATTGCAGTGGATTGAAAATTATCTGCAAGGTCGGTATCAGTCAGTTATGATAGAAGGTCAGGTATCATCACCTTTACCTGTAACATCAGGTGTACCGCAAGGTTCCATTATTGGACCACTATTATTTGTTTTATACATAAATGATATCTGCGATGTTTGTACATCATTTATGAAATTATATGCTGACGATGCCAAACTTTATCGAAATATAAAGTCAAGACAAGATGTACTTTCCCTTCAGAATGATCTTAATGCACTGTTTCTGTGGAGCAAAATTTGGAGAATGAACTTCAACATATCAAAATGTAAATTCATGTCGATATGCCGAAAAGTAAAAATAGATTTTGACTACTCCATAGATAATAATATCTTATCTAGAGTAACTGAATTTAATGATCTTGGAATAACCATCACTAGTAAATTATCTTGGTGTGAGAATGTGAAAACTGTTTCATCAAAAGCCCATTCTATGGTAGAAATGATAAAACGTTCTGTTGGCTTTAATAGCCCCATTGATGTTAAGCGCCAATTATATTTGGCCCATGTCAGAAGTATTCTTGAGTACTGTAGTCCGATGTGGAGTCCCAATCATGTTAAAGACATAATCAAATTAGAACGGGTGCAACGTCAAGCTTCAAAATTCATTCTCAATGATTATGTTTCACCCTATCACGAAAGATGCACAGCATTATCTATCTTGCCTTTGTGCTTCCGTCGAGAAATAATCGACTTGTGTTTTTTATACAGCTACCTTCACGGTAAACTATCTTGTGATTACTCTAGTAATTTCGAGTTAGCTTGTCCGCATAATGGCCTCAGATCTGCTCAACAGGGTGTTCTATTCAAATTACCTCTGTGCAAGACTGTTCAGTTCCAATGTACTTATTTTTATCGCACTGCTCGCTTATGGAACACTTTACCTTTTGTTATCCGAGATGCTAGTAGCTCGCAGATTTTTAAGAAGAACCTGAATGAATTATATCTCGCCATGGTAAACTTATTTGATGTGAATAATCGATGTACCTGGAGCCTGGCTTGTGCTTGTGTAAATTGTCGAATATAGCGGAACATTTCGTGTCTTAAACTACCTGTGCAATTTGAATCGGCTGTGAGACGGCTATTTGAGCTGTCACCAGCCACTCATGACTAAGGACGGAGGGCTCCGTTGTCGATACGCATGTGTTGGCAGATGACAAACCGCCCCGCCTTACTTATACTCGTGTATTGAATATATATCTATATATTTAGCACAAATGGCACCTTAAGTGATCGACCTATGAACGATAATCTGCGAATGTTGCATTGTGTTGTCTGCCTGGCTCGAATTCAGGCCGGAGACAGTCTCTGATACTGTTCGGAGCAGACCGACATCACTCTACATGATCACGCTTGTCATGATCTGACTTAGAGTATTACCACATGGCATGGATGGCTGTTCCCCTCAAAATTATTATTCGTCTTTTTTCTGTTTTATTTTTAGGTTTAGTGATTTTTCAGTAGCCTTTGTTTCCAGACCAGGTGGGTCCTTATGCTGAATTTCAAAGATCTCTAATCAACTGATTTACTTCTTGAGTTTGGGATTATTTTTCCTCGAGTCTAAAATTGCATATGTGGTACTACTCAGCATATTTCGGCTGCGCGACGGCTATATGAGCTGACGTCAGTAGATGTATTCTAGGTTTATAGTATTACTTTTATTTAGGGATGTATGTAGGCCTATGTTAAAATTAAGAGTGCCATAAGTTTTTACTGTTTTTCCTTTTCACATATCCTAGTTGTATGTCCTTTGATATAATAGACAACTAAAGCATTTAGAGGTTTTAATTAGGTTTCTACGCTTTCCAGAGTGTCCTTTTTTGCTACACGGTGTAGAGCACAGTGTAGCTATTTTATCTCTGGTTTTGGTGCGGGAAACAGATGACAGACAATTGTCGGTTATTTTATTTTATGTGTACAAATAGTAAACTTTATAATCTATACTATGTACATTTTTAAATTGCTTTTGCTATTTTAAACAATGGATATTATTTTATTCTATAATTTTAATTCACTTATATGGTTGACAGGCATTGTAGAGGTCGTCTCGACCTGTTCCCGTCAACCAAAGTTAATACCATGTTCAAAAATGATAATAATAATTATAATGTACCATTTTTGCATGTTCTTAACTGGAAGTCAAATAAATAAGTACTGAACCATATGTGATATCTGTGAGCAGGCAAGGCTGTGGGTGCAATGGGTGCCAGGACAAGGAGGTGGGGGGGGGGGGCACTATTAACGGGGGTAAATGTGGCATACGGCACTAAAGAGAAATATTATGATAGACAGAAATTATATTTCCCAACTCCGTTTAATTGATTTTATTTGATATTTTATATGTATTAAGTGAGTAGTTTTGGGTTACTAAGTTTAACGTATGCGACGTTGGCCCAGTATTAAACCATTATTGGTGCCACTCTCAGATTGACAGATTACGGACACGTTGAACATATCATGTCTAAATTAGCAGAAAATTAGCTACACCTTATCACACACACCCCGATAATATTATGTGCCACTCTAAAAATTATGTCCGATTTGGCATATGTGATATCTGTGAGCAGGTAAGGCTGTGGGTGCAATGGGTGCCAGGACGAGGAGGTGGGGGAGGGGGGGGGGTTTGGCGGGGGCGCACTATTAACGGAGGTGAATGTATTAAGTGAGTGAGTGAGTAGTTTTTTCCTGCCGGGTTTAACGTATGCGACGTTGGCCCAGCATTAAACCATTATTGGTTTCAGGTTGACAGATTACGGACACGTGGAACATAGCATGTCTAAATTAGCAGAAAATTAGCTACACCTTATCATCCCCCCCCCCTCCCCGATAATATTATGTGCCACTCTAAAAATTATGTCCGATTTGGCATATCTGATATTTGCGAGCAGGTAAGGCTGCACCGGGTGCCAGGTCAAAAGGGGGGGGGAACCATTAGCGGGGGTAAATGTAGCATGCGGCACTAAAGGGAAATATTATGATAGACTGTAATTATATTTCCCAAATCCCTTTAATTGATTTTATTTTATTTCATTTCATATTTTACATGTATTGAAACGAGCATATTATGTAAATCTGTTTATATTATGTATGTTATGTAAATATGTTGAGTGGAATGAAATGAATCGGGTTTTAGGCCACTTTTGTGTTAGAGGCTAAATAGAGGCTAAACCTCCTGAGGATGGTGCGATGAGAGAGATGAAATTGCCCTCCAGATACTGAACTCGAGATTCGGGCTCTAGCGGTCTGAGGCCGAGCACGCTACCTCTCAGTCACGGAGGCTCCCCACAATACTGAGTTTTATGAGTGGATGAGGAAGAAACATTTTTGTTTCTTTCAAACCGCCGCAATCGGGAAACGAACCCCGAAATCTAGCGTGAAATGCAGCGGTGCTAACCACTATCCTAGGGCCTTCGTCCTCTGTTGAGTGAGTAAGTGAGGAGTGAGTGAGTGAGTGAGTGAGTGAGTGAGTGAGTGAGTGAGTGAGTGAGTGAGTGAGTGAGTGAGTGAGTGAGTGAGTGAGTGAGTGAGTGAGTGAGTGAGTGAGTGAGTGAGTGAGTTCCTTTAATTCTCTAGTTTGAAAGGCAATAAGTTTTGTAGCTGGTAGGCTTAATTAGGGTTGTGTATCAAAGTTACACACTCTTCAAAGATCAGAATGTAAAGTATGCAGGCCCTACTAAAAATAGGCCCTACTAGAAAAAATAGGCCCTACTAATAAACTTAATGTCATAGCATAGCGTACCCATGAAACGATAAAACAATGTTGGCTCAATGTTGGTCCACCGTCTGTGACACTGGCCCAACATTGGGTCAATGTTTAGTGATCGCTGGTTTGTTCGGACTTATTACACCAATGCCCACTGACCACACCCTCCTTCTCCAATGTTTACATTCCGGGCTAATTAGTGACAGGTGCGCCCTCTCACGGCTCTGATGTTCACTAGGGTTGTCCTTGGCTATTACTTAATTGACCGTTTAATTCTCTCTAAGGGGGTAGAACTCAAAGAGGGGGAGCCGTTGAAAAGCAGGCACTGCCCTGCCGTGTTCCGCACTTGCGCACTGGACACGTTCCCACGGCTGTAGGACAGGTAGCGGCGCCTGGCGAAGAGCTTGAGCAGCTTGTGGTGGCACCTGGCGTTGAGGAAGAGAAGCTGAAGTGACCATTAGCTCCACTAGGGGCGCCACCGGCTGGCAGGTTGAGCTGTCATGTCTGCAGACAGAGAAACACTGCTTCAGGCTGGATAGAGACATTAACTACAGCTTAATTAGAGGATTAAACGCCAGTCTGCCACCAGGTGGGACTTATGTAGGCATTTAAATCCCATAGGGATCGATTGGCGGGATTAAAATACGAGAACGCCTTCCATGAGCGAAAACAAATCGAAAGAAAATAAAAAATAATTCACGTACAAAACACAAAGATTTAATAAAAAAAACTTGGCAAACTTACTGAGAAAAATTCCAAAAGATTTTGGTCATACATAAAATACCGAAAATAATGTAATGATATTCCCGATGTGATGTATTTTAGTGGTAACTAAGACTGGCGAAACAAATCAGGATATTTATAATATAATTCCTTTAGTAAGACCAAGAATACATAACACCTTGCTAAGACACATCTAAATAAGAAATGTCCAGATGTTACAAAATGTAAGTTGGCAAAACGAAAATATCTGTCTGGATTTATGAGAGGGCGCTCAAAAATCACTCAATTACTTCAGATGATACACGATATTCCACTTGATAGCGTTCTCATTACCTATTGATTGAACAATTACAAAGTTTCGGCATACATGGAAATCTGTAAAAATGGCTAAATTCATATTTGACAAAGAGACAGCAACGTGTAGTCCTTGAGGATAAAAGTTCTTCTTGGCTAGAAGTGACTAGTGGTTTACCTCAGGGCTCAATTCTGGGCCCACCGCTGTTTATTTTGTACATACATAACATGGCCCTCAAATTAACGTTTTCTACGATAACATCATTTGCAGACGACAGCAAGAGTTACAGTAGAATAACCAAAGGTGAAAATTGTTAAGAACAACAAGGCGACATAAACCGTCTTTTTAGTCTGTTGAATGGGGAATGTCATTTTGTTACAATCATATTGATAATATATTGACAATTAACCCTATACAAGGTTGAAATATTTTTAAACAAACCATGGAGATCAAAGGGTCTAATTAATTCGAGAAGCTCTTTCCGCTTCATTTGAATACCTAAGTTCGCCGTTATATTTTTTTGATTCTTGCCGTGTGGGGATTGACATTTGACGTCAGATCCTGACGTCAAAAGTCGATCCCCACACTGCAAGGGTTAATAATGTTTGCTGTATATGTTCTATTGTATATGTTGTTGTATATGTTCTATCAATGTACATTGATAAAACATATACAACAAACATTATTAGCCCTTGCAGTGTGGGAATCAAGACGTTGATACAATGTTGTTTTAACCCGTAACCCTTAAAGCCCTGAAAACTTTTTACAGACGTCTACAGACGTCAGATTTTGACGAATAAAGTCGTTCCCCGCGCTGTATGGGTCAAGCGCTAAATCAAATAATTCAATTTTTTACCGACTTGAAGCTGTTTCTCGCGACCATTTAGTAACTAATACATTTATTTGTTTCGAGCTAATGGTGAAATGAGACCTGTCATTTTGATATTTTATTACAATGTCAAATGGTATAATTTCGAAAATATACAACAAAATTCCAAAACATTTCAGGGATGTTGGGAGAAGATAAGCATGTTATCCGAAAATAAAATCAATTTTCGCTCACCTGAAGTTGTATATATCGCTGCTGCTGCAACCGCATAATATATGTAAGAGGCTAGCTTTGGGACAGTTAGATTTAACATATCTTATACGATATGTATTGATTCTTTTTATACCATTGTATTATTGTGTATTATTTGCTGTTGTAATATGATGTATTTTACATTGTATTTTACATCTGCAGTAAAATTTATTTGATTTGATTTGTTTTGATTTTTGCAACATTGATACGTTTCAACACATAATACAGTATATTTGATAAACTAGCTTAAAATTGATACCTCTAAGAAATACACCCACATACACAATCTTGATACCAACTGCCACACCAGCTATTTCCTGGTATATTTTCCTACTTCTATGACAAACACATGAATTAAATTGATCAATGCGGGGATCGGCTTTAGTTGTCAGAATCTGACGTCTGTAGACGTCAGATTCTGACAACTAAAGTCGATCCCCGCACTGAGTAGAAATGTTTCTAATGGTCGTAGACCCATAACATAGGTATTCAAATGAATTAGAAAGAGCTAACTAAGACATTTATGATGATTTCAAATTGAAAAAAACTCATTTGGTTGCGTTGTTTTTTACAAATTAATTCAGAGCTTTAAGGGTTGAAGGGATCAGCGCCATATCCCACTAAAATCCTAGATATAGGATCATCTTAACTTTTTAAAAGTTAAGATGTTCTAAACTTTTCTAATGGAAATAAGATCAAGTTAGGATTTTTTGGCGGGATGGGACCTTGTCTTACCCTTCAGTCATTCGTAATTAAGAAGCTATGATGAACTTAACGTTTTTAATGATAAATGACTTAAATGACTAAATATAAGATTTTCTTATCTCAAACACGTACCAGTATTAGGCATATTTATCACAAACTCAAACTCAGAGGCATCAACAATTTTAATTTTATTTGCTTAAATACGCCACCTTAATCCAATATTATATTAGGAATAAAAAAATAAACAATACACCAACTGTTAGTGCTCCAGAGAAGTTTGGACTTTTTAAAACCATGACTAAGCTAGTTGGTTGGCCAGTACCTTTAAAACCACGATTTTCATTTCCTGGATTGAGATTTTATTGCTTGCCAGACAGACAGCTGTGTGTAAAATCCTAGGAGAAAAAAGTGTCTGCCTCACACAACGGTCTGCAATTAAAGGTCTGCAACTTAAGACTACATGACAGGGAGTGGCAGAAAACAACACGGACTGTGTGGATGTGAACCCAGCACTGCCCCAATGCTGGTACAGCATCAGGGATGCTGGACCATCATTGGGGCAGTGCTTGGCCGGTGGACATCGTAGCTGGGAAGGGCTGATGGCTGTCAGGTCATACCCCCTGGGGCTCTTAGTGTCACCCCCCCCCCCCCCCCGGGATTTTACGTAACAGTTTACGTGGCTATTAAATACTAAATCAGCGTGGGCGATAAAAGGGGGTCCTGATCCTCAACTTCAGAAATTAAATTTCCTAAATATCTATATATCGATATTCGATATTCAGATTGTGCCTCAACCCCGCGCCCCACATTTATTGGATAAGAAA
>OZ024906.1:1594931-1629931 GCA_964017125.1 Flabesymbios commensalis | reverse complement strand
GACGTCATCTCTCCACCACCCAGATGACAGACACGGAGCGCGTGGCGGGAATTTGTCTCTCTCTCACTCGTCGCCTCGTTTTCACGCCGGGTTTGTTTACGTTTTCTGGGAAGGTATTTACACCCGAGTCGTGACGTCACCCATCCCTGCGGTTCCCATCGTTACCGTTTGTCACCCCGTCAGCGACACCCGCTGATAGCTATATTATCAGGACCAATCCTATAACTTCTCCTATCTCAAATCTAACTCTGCAGTAGGTACAGCATTCACAGAAAAAAACTGTAAAAATAATACATTATATAGTGTACGATACAATTAAAATATGAATGTAAAATATTTGTATAAATATGATTCACTTGCTAGGGCCACCGTTCATTTATCGGGGGGGGGGGACTGGAGTATTTCTTAAATCAATATTTTCAGACTATATTTTCGTGAAATAAATAATAGTCTGAAGCACATGTTAGAAGTAAATATATAAAATCCTTAAAATTTCGAGCCTCGCTTCGCTCAGCATCATTAAAAGACGAACCTTAAATTTGTGAAACCTCGCTCGGATTTCTTGTTACATTCCAAAGTTTTAGGTTGGGATCCAAATTTGTAGACATAATTTTTTTCTGAGAAAGTGAAATAAATATTTTGCTTGAGGCAGTGTGTGAAAAAAACGAAGTCCTGCAGATAGGAGTTGAAATAATTAATCATATTGACTTTCTCACATTTCCATTGCAAAAGTTAAGATTGAAATAATAAAAAGTTAAGATCAGATCAATGTTAACCCTTTAAACCCTAAACACGACTATTGTCGATTTTAACCCTTAAAGGGACTGGTCCCAGGCTAAAATCATAAAAAAATCGGTAATTTTATTTTGGCTCCTAAATATGACCATATGATGTAAACATGTCCATAGACTAGAACTGCAGAAGTTATTTAATTTTTGTGCTGCGCACTTACCAGTTAGGCTAGATATAGAGACGAAATCCCCGTATTTCTTATTTTTGACATGGTTGTCAATAATTAGAAATCAGGAGTTTCGTCTCTATATCTAGTCTATAAGGTGAATGTGCAGCACAAAAATTAAAAAAACTTCTAGTTCTAGTCTATGGACATGTTTACATCATATGGTCATATTAAGAAGCCAAAATAAAATCACCGATTTTTTTTATGATTTAGCGTGGGCTAGTCCCTTTAAAGCGCTGAAATACTTTCGTATAAACCATGGAGACCAAAGGGTTTTTTCAATTTGACATCATCATGGATGTCTTAGTTAGCTGTTTCCGATTCATTTGAATACCTATATTATGTGTCTACGACAATCATAAATATGTTTACTCTTACAGTGCGGGAATCGACTTTGGTCGTCAGAATCCGACGTCTATAGACGTCAGATTCTGACGACTAAAATCGATCCCCGCGCTGTAAGGGTTAATCTGTTTTATTAGCAGATTAAATCATTGTCTTTGGGAATAAAAAGTGTATTTTTAAATCAATATTTTGAAATGTTTAGTCTGAAATTAAACACAATGTTTGTTTTTATTTTAGCGTTTTAATGGCTACATGTTTTAATGTTAAAATCTGACTATATTATATTGTTTCATTAATGGATTGGTATAAATGATATCACTACGTGTACACTTAGAGAGCTTTTTCTCTGTCAACGAACATCCAAAATCTACCTTAAGGAGTGTAATAGCAGAAATACATAACAGAGCCGGTAATAGTCTATAATCACTATAATGTCTATAATCAATGTACGGCTTTATGCTTTTCTGGTCAAACGGAATAAGAACTGTTATCTGGTTATGTGTGATCTCAATTAAACTGCATTGGCACCCATTCATTAAATATCACACCACGGCGTCCTATATTATGTTATATGAACGGTCCTTTCGTTCCGTTTTATATACTCTAGGTGTGATTATCGTAACTGTATTACTGTCACTTTAATGTCGTGTTAGTTCCCATTATACATGCTAGAGGGAGTATGTTTAGCGGGGTAGATGTGTCAGGGTGACAGTGACCAGGAACAGGGGTCACTAACAAGCTGACCCCGTGCCGGGTCACTCACTTAGAGGGGTTAAAGGTCAGGGAGCGGCATGAGAAAGTATGGGTTGACATGAGGATAGGGGGTCATCACTGGACCAGAGACCCTGAGCACGCCGGGTCTGCCCGCTGGTCACCCCCCCTCCCCCTCCCGCAGGCCGCCGGCCCATGTCACAGGACGCTTTTATCTACGGTCAGGGGTCCATCCCAATGAGCATCTTAAAATTAAGATTATATATTTCTAAACGTTCTCTTATTTTCATTAGAAAAATTAAGATGAATCTTAACTTTCCCAGCAAACACAAAACATTTGTATTACATTTATACAACGTAGGCCCAACGTCTTCGACGCTGGCCCAACATTGTATAAATTTGGGTTTCTAATGAAAGTTACGATGTTGAGCGGGATGGGCATATCCCACTAAACATCGTAAAATCTTAACGTATCTTAACTGTATCGTTTCTATAGATCAATCTTAACTTTTCTAATGGGAATGAGAGAAAATTTATTACATTAGAGAAATGTTCTAATGGGAATCAGATAATTAAAAAAGCCTCAAAACTTTTCTAATGGAAATCAGAAAAAGTTCAGAAAATCACAATCCTCATAATTTCAGTGGACAGTTGACAAAGATATCTGAGGGAAACAAACAACATTTTAGACCAATTCGGACAAAAATGAACATTTTACCGACTCATTCCACATAAGGACCATACCAGATTTGAATCAGCTACCGGCTGGGAAATAGTAACAGCGACTTTAAAACTATAAATACAAGTGTGGACAAAGAAACTCTACTCAATGACCAGAGTAGTAATCACTCCAGACTGCCGCCATACACACACCCGGCTACAAATAGGCCTATATTTATTAGTTTTTTCTCCACATTGATCCAGTGACTAGATGAATACTTTGCTCTGATGCTGGATCTGATATTGATTATGAATTGGGCTGCATGCGCCTCAGAGCTCGGCTATTCTGAGGTGTTGATTGATTGGTTGGTTGATAGATTGGCTCGTTGAATGATTCATTGATTATTCGATGGTTTGATTGGTTGATTATTTGATTGATTAATTGATTGATTGATTAATTGATTGATTGATTGATTGATTGATTGCTTGATTGATTGATTGATTGATTGATTGATTGATTGATTGATTGATTGATTGATTGATTGATTGATTGATTGATTGATTGATTGATTGATTGATTGATTGATTGATTGATTGATTGATTGATTGATTGATTGATTGATTGATTGATTGATTGATTGATTGATTGATTGATTGATTGATTGATTGATTGATTGATTGATTGATTGATTGATTGATTGATTGATTGATTGATTGATTGATTGATTGATTGATTGATTGATTGATTGATTGATTGATTGATTGATGGCTTTCCCAGTATTTTACTGCATTTTTTTGTGAAGACTTTAAGGGAATGATAGGAATCACACTGTGTTAATACATGTGATAAAACATTGATGATGACCTAGCTCTTCATTGGCCCAGCAGGCCCTGTCACCCCCTCCCTTTCCACTGAGCACCATGAGCACTGAAACAGTGCGTTTTCTAACACACGTCTAACAATTGTTGATAAGATGCTGAAAGGTGGTTATGATTCCCAGTAAGGTCAAGGTCGTGACCTCTAGAGCGGAACAAATCTATTGTGAAGAGCTTCCGGCTGAGGGTGATACTAAACAACAGAGTACTCTAGGGACAGACTACTTGTAGAAATATAAATCTACAATTGTTTATATCACTTAAATCACATTTAAAATGGATGTCATTTTTGTAAATTTCATATTTAATAATATATATATTGTGAGTTCAATTGATTAGGATATTTCAACAAATTGTATTATGTTATCATAGAATTCTTAGCTGATGGAGGTCAGTCGTTTCGCTTCACTGATTCATAATACCTCATTCTGATGGACCCCACTTGTATGCGACAGGTGAGCATACGGATACTGGTAAACCACAATCAGCCATCTGTAACTCGGGCCCATCTCTAACTTAAGGTTTCACGTTTTTCATCCAACATCAATTTTTTGGTTTGGAATCAAGGGGCGTACAGCTTTAATAAAGTGGGGGTCCCGATGTAAAAACGTATAGAATTTTGAGGGTTTCGACAATGTGCTGTTCAAGACACTTCAAGTGGGCGAAAATTGCTCTTCCCCCTATTGTGTACACCCTGATATACTGGGCTCTTAGAAGATACCTCGCTAACACGAGACATTCAACCAATGTAGTTTTAATGTTGGACGAGCGTCGTAGACGCTGGACCAACATTAAAACAACATTGGTTTTATGACCCCCCCCCCCCAGTTCGGTATCTTGACAAAGCTACCGTATTTGTGCCAAAATACACTCTAGCACCATTTGAAGCTTAATTGGGCAGGGGCCCTAGGGTAGTGGTTAGCACCGATGCCTTTCACGCTAGAGTTCGGGGCTCGTTTCCCGGTCTCGACGGTTTGAAAGAAACAAAAATGTTTATTCCCCATCCACTCGTAAAACTCAGTATTGTTGGGAGCTACCGTGACCGAGAGGTAGCGTGCTCGGCCTCAGACCTCCAAAGTTGAAATTTCAAATCCTGTGTCTGTTAGCAGTGTCATCTCACTCATCTCACCATCCTTAAGAGTTTCCCCTGGCCCAATTTAGCCTGTATGTGCACAAAAGTGGCCTGAAGCCCGATTCATTTCATTTTTTAAGCCATTTTTTTGTCCGGACCCCTGTAGATTATATAGAGGAGACTGGCTGTGCCAACTGTGATGTGTAGCCCATACAGCTTGTTTCATCAGATCAAGGGAGCAGCCTTTTTTCAATTTTTTTCGGTCGCTGTTTAATTTTTTGCTTGGATTGTTTCTCATGTTCCCCCAACATCCCTGAAAATATGGTGAAATTTTGTTGTGTATTATTGAAATTAAACTATTTGGCATGCAGTAAAATTTCAAAATGACAGCTCTCATTTCACCATTGTGAGAATCATGCCAAATGGTTTAATTTACAAAATACACTACAAAATGACACCAAAATTTTAACGATGTTCAGGGAAAATGAAAATATTATCCAATAAAAAATCAGACAAAAGATGTGAATAGCAACGGAAAAAAATAAAAAAAAGGCTACTGACAGGATCTGGCGAAACAGACTGCAGTTAAATATCGCCCCCCCCCCCCCCCGTTAGCTAAATCCTGGACCCGTACTGATTATCAGTGCTAACGCCAGAGGTCGTTGTTGACGAGGACTATATGCTACTGGTGATAAGGTGGGCGATAATAGGTAGGGTGGGCGATAATGGGTGTGATATGAACCCAAATATCTGAGGGATAAAACTATCCACGTGTTGTGTGTGATTAGCTCTATCAGTGGATGTTTACCCCCCACAGAGGCCTGATCCATAGGGCAGAGCCAAGTACTGCTGCAGGGGAGTTTAAACTGCCACCTGCTAATTTCTTCAATTAAATTTTCACCCACTTGAAGTTGTGTCTCGCTACCGCGACCCACAACTTCAAGTGGGTGAAAATTACACACATTTAGTTAATTTAGGACAAAATATTAGGAAATGTTAATGTTCAAACACGCATTTTATTCCCAATAACTGCGATTTGAACAGCTAATAAAACGAATTAAAACGACTATAGTCGTGATCAGCGCTTCAAGGGTTAAAGAATAGCGTAGTGGTTACGCCGGGTGTCTGTCGCGCCGGGTTCGCCTCCCGCTCTGATATTTAGGTTTCAAAGAAACAAATGTTTCTTCCCTGCCCATTCGTAAAGATTTAGTTTTGGGAGCAACTTCCGTGACCGATAGGTAGCGTGCTCGACCTCAGACCGCCAGTATTTGAATTTTCGATTTTGAATTTTGTGTCACGCGGGCAGTATCATCTCATTTTTCTCACCATCTGCAGAAATTTCCTCTGGCTCAGTTTAGCCTCCATGTGCACAGGTGACATGAACCTCATTCATTCATTCATTCATTCATTCATTCATTCATTCATTCATTCATTCATTCATTCATTCATTCATTCATTCATTCATTCATTCATTCATTCATTCATTCATTCATTCAGTATCGAGTAACAATAACATATATACATACATGAACTATAAAAAGTGATGCCCTTTTTTATGCATTATATAACATAGTTCAATATTCCATAACTATAGATATGTCTTTTTTAATATAAAGCAACATAGTTTGGAGAATTGCTCTTCGTACGCACGTTTCCCAGTAGTTATTTGCTCACTTGATTTGCTCACAGTCGGCCTACGTGATGACTAAAAATCACAACAGACAGTTTTTATTTTGTAACATGAGAAACAACCGTTTGAAAAGAGAGCACTCCATCTCCTGAAGTAATTAGTGATTGTGAGATTATCGGCTGATATGTGGCGGGGATGTCTGTGAAATCTAAATTCAACCAGTAACACGCCCAGAATTTTAGCCTACATACTGCTGTTTTGTAGTAAGACATTTTACAGCTAAAATATTGAATATAAAACATTTGTTACAGTTTCCATATGTTTTTTGTTGTGTGGAAGTGTTCACAAGGCTGCAGTTGACATAGTTTGGCTCGGAAGTCTTCCAACACACAGTAATACCCCCCTCTTATAGCGCTATATCGCTATATCGATAACATCAGTGCAAAATGAGGTCGATTGGAGTCTTGTAGAACATAGGCTTTAATAATTGGTTGTGACCTCTAGATTACCTTGGTTATTGGTGGCCTTATTGTTTTGGACCTCTAGATGAAACGATAAAAAACAGCTCTAGCTGAAGACAAGGGTTTGCACAGCTGCCCTCTGGTTAGTAGACTTGAAACTACAGCAGCTTACGAAATTAGAGGTCATAGAGACGGAATGGCGAATGTAGGCCTACAGATTTATCTTTTATGCACTTTTACTTAAAAAAAAAGTATCTCTTAATGAAAATATGTGGGTAATATGGGACACCTTTCTTAGAAAATGGCACATAAACATTATTTAATGTTTCGTTGCTATGGTTACACATGATAATTTAAATATATGTGAGCCTAGTTACCTTGAAATTCCACTCAGAATTTTTTTGTTCCTGCTTGCCACATTTTTAAAATAATGTCCCATATTTCCCTCCTGCCAGTCCCATATTACCCTGACAAATTTTATAAACTCCCATTATCTATGTATTCGGTGTTTCTATTTTTCTTTTTTCTTCTTAATATAGATGCCTATTGATATTTTCTCCTTGATTTATTTCAATTTATACAAAGTAATAGAGAGCTGAGAGAAAGTACAACTAAAGTGTCCCATATTACCCGTCCTTCCCTTATACATACGATTTAATTTTAGGTCTATTATGTCCAAACTTGGAAATATAAGATGGCTGACGCCAGCCATCGTGTTTTTGACCCCTGGATGACCTTGAATCACAAAATAACAATTTCAAGGAAATCAGTGTATTCAAATTATTAAAAAATGAGGTATTACATAAGATTCTAGGGCTATTCTGTCAAAGTTAAAAATCTAAGATGGCCGACGGCGCCATTTTGAATTAATGCAAATAAGCATATTAAGGAGAAAAACTAAACATCGCCCCTACATCAGATACTGTTCTACACATAGAAAATATATACTTTCTGTGGTTCTATATAATTATGTTAGACGGCATGTGAGCCAAATTTCAGGACTCTTTCTAGATTTGCACATACCCCTACAGTAAAGGAGCCTTATAGGGTATACTTTATCAACAACAACGTCAATAGCGGTCTGGTCAACAGTTCTGGGGATTTCGAGTGTGTCACGTGATCGCTGTGTGATCATGTGACTAATGCACTGATCATGTGACGCTAGACACGGAATCCCCGGGAATTCCCCACGCTCTCCTCTGAGTCAGACACAAATAATAAGTGGGGCCGGCCCACTTGTGCCAGAGGGGCTATCGGTAAACACTTGTCGTCAGTGCGGCACAGGGGAGCGACAAGAGTATGACCATACTAGTACTCAAGAGGTTAATTTTACCACTGGTCTCAGCTCGATATCATTCATCGACACAAGTTTCTGTAGATGTTATAATCATAATCTCCCCAGTGACAACGCCACCTTCTCAAATAAATTGTTCGCCTCTCAATTCACAAAAGTTTTTTGGGCAATTAGGAATGTGACATTTCTTCTGTGCCACATCTTACATTGGCATTGAGTCAGAAGACACCAGGATGATAGCCTGCTATGCTGCTGTTCCATGTGAGATGTCTGTATACTGCAAGAGCAGCTGCATGTGGAAGCTGATAGCTGCATGATGTAATAACTACCATTATGGAATAGATTGCACCGCAAAGCCCAAAATAAAACTGGTCTTTACAAATAATGATCCATTCATCCATGATTTATCAGTCACATTCACTATTATTTAATAATGGAAACGTGGTACAGAAGGTGTGATAGGCAGACGTCAGGGCCCGTATTCTCGTACAAGTTACGATAAATCGTAGGCTTTTGATTGGGCGAGATGGCCATCTCGACCAATCAAAAGCCTAAGATTTATCGTAACTTGTACGAGAATACGGGCCCAGACACGCTCCTTGATTGCTAACAATCCCCGGCGTAAACGCGATCCTTCTCACATAATTGGTGGTGGAAACCATGATTACTTTTTGTGCATCCATTTAAATCATAATACAAAACTATATTGCTGGAAAATTATGAAGAGCCTTCAAAACTATTAAAACACACCATTATATTATTTCCTTTGTCCGACCACTACATTCCGAGCCGGGAATGGAGAGGTATTGTTGACCAAATACAGGTCAATTATCACGGTAGGCCTATGGTATTATAAGTTAGTCAGGTGTGACCGAGCTGTTGATTGTGAAGGAACCTCATTATGGTCGGATGTGTTTAAAGTCAGTTAAAACTCTCGGGGTTCTCCATCCTTACCTGTGAAAAAGGCCTAGGCCTCGGCCTTTTCACAGCTATCAGGCCCCTTTTTTTAATTTCTCTGTTTTAGATGAGGAAAAATCCAAAATCTAATGAGGGAGGGCGGTAAAAAAAACATTTAAGGAAAAAAAACATTGAACATATTCTGGAAAAATTAATGAGGGCGAGGAAATAAAAAACTTTTGACCTATTTTAAAAAAAGATAATGAGGGCGATGAAAAAAACAAGCTGAAAAAAATATAGCTGGAAAAATATTTCGAAATCAACTTGCTTTTTTTTTTAATGTTTTTTTTTATCTCCCAAATTGATTGACTGTTTTTTCTCGAAATCGGCAACAATCCAATGAGCGCGCTGGGCAGAAAAAAACATGTTTTTTTCTGGTAATGCGCAGCCTAAATCTAATGCGCGCGCTCATCTAAAACAGAGAAAAAAAACATAGTGGCCTAAGCATGTAGAGTAGTCTGTGGGATGAATGATCAAAAATAATTTTCCGTTGAACTTTACTCATAATTAGGTTTCTTGGTACCAAAACAAAAATCAACATCTTAGCTAAAAATCTAGAGGGGGTACCTTTATCAAAATGATCCGAAAATAGTAAACCGGGGCAAAATGTTCCGCCATTACCGAAAATTATATTTCACAGCTATAGCGCTCCTCGGACTTTTATCCTATACGGAGAGAACTAACAGAAAGGCAAATATCATATGCAGTGATTCAATAAATGGAGCAGTTGTAGGCTACTCTACAGAAATCATATACAATATGTATTGTTTCTTTATGTACTATTATGACTATTTGGTGTTGTAATATGATGTATTCACATTGTCTAAAATAAAATTGATATGATTTTCTTTTCATTGTAATGCTGATAGTTAACATGTTATATTACAAATCGCAGATATAGACCAGCACCTCATTACATTCCCTACAAGTCATTAGATTCCTGACATCGAAAAAAGTAGACATTCTTACGGTGTTTCTGAGAACAGCGGGACCTCCACGTAGATCCATATGATACTGGACATACTAGTAAACGGGAAACACTAGACATTAAACCAATGTTGCGTTAATGTTGGGCCAGCGTCGCAGACGGTGTGCCAACCTTAAACCAGCATTGGCCCAATGTCTAAGAGACAAACACAAGACGTTGAAGCGATGTTGGTTTAATGCTGCTCCAGTATCGTAGACGGTGCGCCAACATCAATCCAGCATTGGTTCAATGTCGTGTGTGTGGACGCAGTGGCGGATTTAAAAAGCGACCCGGACCCTTTTGCGGAAAAATTGCCAAAAAATGCATTTTAATGTTTAAAAAGTAGGAGAAATTTGCATTTGTCTTTTTGTGTCATTTTCCATTAAATACACACCAGATCGCAGTGGAATGCATCTTAATATTTAAAATATTTTATGGGGGGTACCCCCAGAAACCCCCCACTTCGGCCCCTCGAAAGATCCTGGCCCGTCCCCATGGCGCGCGGCATTCCATCTCTCAGTGGGGTGTCACCGGCTGACGGATAGCCCAATAGTTCCCCTGTACACCGCCAGAGGCGCTCAGATTGCCGACACACGCTGAACCTGACGTGCTGATAGTTCTCGATTGATCGCCAGAGGGTGTTTACATGGCGACGGTCACCGCCTGGTCACGTGACATGGATATGGCGGACAATGTGAAATCTTATCATTTTGCTACAAGTTATTTCCAATGTGGAGAACTAAAGACAATGTGAAATGATAGTTTTTCCAACATATTTTGCTAGAAAGTGTATGAATTGTGTTCAAAGCCTATGCATCAAATGCAGTTTGGAAAAAGTTTAAAGTATGTAGAACGTGTAAAAAGCTTTTTTCCATAGAAGTTATCAATTTCTAATTTTACGTTTTATAGTTCTGTGATTTTCTCAGAAGTAAAATTTGAATTTATAAACATTTGAATCAATAGCATGTGAGATAACATAATTCGCTTCATGTTTGATAATGTGATTTGCTTCAAACAGCTCAACTTTACGTGTAGTAATATCCTAGAATAAAAATTCGCACACCCACTTTTGGTTGTATTTTTTGTTTGAATAACGCGTTTTAATCAACAAAGCCCAATGAATATGTACTCTATCAAGTTTACCACATCATTTGATAAGCCTTTGAATTGACAGGGATCCTGTAAATAAGTCATATAACCCCCGGGTCTTGTGAACCCCTCATGGCTATTAGGACGTGGATGTAAATAAACATCACCCTTTGCTCTAGTCCCCTCCCCTCTTGCTCAACCGCACCCTGAACCACACGAGTGACGGAAAGAGCTTCATGAACTATGTGTAGTGATAACATTTATTAACCCTTTCAGCGTTTTAGACGTCAGAATCTGACGTCCATAGACGTCAGATTCTGACGTCTAAAGTCGATCCCGCACTGAAAGAGCCAACATAGTTATAATGGTCGTAGACGCATAACATAGGTATTCAAATAAAGCGGAAAGAGCTAACTAAGACATTTATGCTGATTTTAAATTGAAAAAACCCCTTTGGTCTCCATGGTTTATACACAAATATTTTAGTGTTGCAAAGGTGAACCCTTACTACACTGTTTTATACTTTTTGTATAAACAAAGGAGACCAAAGAATTGTTTGCAATTTTAAATCATCATAAATGTCTTACATCTTTCCGCTCCATTTGAATACATATGTTATAATTCTCCATCCATTGTAAGTGTTTTTACTCCTTCAGTGCAGAGAACGTCTTTATATGTCAGGTGTAGACGTCACATTCTGACGTATTAAGACGGTCACCGCACTGAAAGACGTAAGATTTGAACTATTTCGTAGAATTTCAAATATGTAAAATCAGAGCAATATAACATTGTACAACTGCCTATCTATACTTAGTCCATCTATACTTAGTTATCGACTATATATTGCCATTTGGAAAAACAAATAATTAGGACAACCTTATTGATGACAGACCGTCATGGGGTGTGTTGATGTGTTAGTTTATTTGAGAGGAATGAATGAATGAATGAATGAATGAATGAATGAATGAATGAATGAATGAATGAATGAATGAATTTTGAATTTTTCATGATAAAATTCAGCTCTTCATGGGTTAGTGTGTGGGGCTCCCTGATATGTGACGACACCGGTCATGTTCACTGGGTGCCCAACAAACACGACACATTAAACTAATGTTGATTTGATGTCGGGCCAACGTCAGAGAGATTAGACCAACTTTAAACCAACATTCTATCAATGTCTTCTGTTTTTTGTTGGCAGTGAATAACTCACAACTCGTGTGCCACCATTCTCAGGGGTGATAGGAAATAAGCCAGAACTCGTGCCGGCGTTCGCTGGAGTGATTTATTCACAGCTCATGTGTCAGCGTTAACGGGGCTGACAGGAAATAAGGCAGAACGAGACGATAAGATACCGTAAAGTAACGAGACAAAATCACGGAATGAGCCGATAAGATACCGTAAATAACGAGACAAATATTGGAATATTGGAATATTGGATTATTTATAAATATATATATAGATAAGGATATTTCTCTATATTTAGGACAACTGCAGATGTACCATTATTGTGAAGTTCATTTTTTAATTCCACGCCAGTTTTTTGTTGTCTTTGGTCTCCACGTGGAATATTCTAATTTGAAATTAGAATGTCAGAAAGAATGAATGGATGGGTTTTAGGCCACCTTTGTGAATAGGCTGAGCTGGGTCATGGAATTAAGAAGTCCTACGACGCATATATTCTGTTGCGACAAGGTGACCGAGAGGTAGCGTGCTCAGACCGCCAGGGCTCGAATTTCGAATCCTGTGTCTGGAGGACAGTGTCATCTCAATCACCATCCTCAGGAGGTTCTCCTGGCCCAGTTTAGCCTATATGTCAAATCAAACAAATCAATTGACATTATTACTTAATATTAAATAGGTTTTACAATAATAATATAATATGAAATGGTCTGAGATTGACAGCCTCACTACAACTTAACATGTAAGATATATATGTCAGCTATACATAAAGGGTTTGAGGAACATCAGACACCAGGGACAAAGTGGCTGTAACGTGAGAGTGGCGAGATGAGAGAGTGACCTCTGACCTTACAGGGTGCGGTCAGTGCGTACTGATGACCTCTGACCTCACAGGCAGTTTGTACTAGAGGGGATTTGTCAGTGTGGATGTCACACCACTAGTCATGTGACAGTCTGGACACTGTTATTGTCTCAGACACTGACTAACAGGACAAGTAATTGGATGGTGGTGAAGTATCTATGACAGTCCTATTAGTAACTCTCCAAGTGCCAAGATTTTTTTTGGTATTTTCACTAATTTTAAGCAGTGGCGGATTCAGAGGGTCCAGACCCCCCCCCCTTTTTTTTAAATAAATTACCTTAACATCGATCACAATTGCCAAAATATCGTTATTTGCCCCCCACAATGTACTAGGGTGGTGCCTTAACCCTAACAGTGTGGGGATCAACTTTACCCAGCAAACACGACACATCTACCAATGTTTGACCAATGTTGGGCCAACGTCGTAGACGGTGGGCCAACATTGGTCAAATATTGGGTAGATGTCAGATGTCAGTAGACGTCAGATTTTTACGACTATAGTCGATCCCCGCGCTGTTAAAGTAAAAAATATTTCCAACGACCGTGGATCAATAACATAGGTATCCAAATTAATCAGAAATAGCTAACGAAGACATTTATGATGATTTCAAATTAAAAAAAACTTTGGTCTCCATGGTTTATACGTAAATAATTCAGCGCTTTAAGGACTAAGTTGAGGCACTACTAGTAAATTTAGAGTGTCAAGCCTATATAACATTAGGCTAGCTGATTGACATGCAATGTTTTATTTTTTTCACTCAGATCCCCCTTTTTCAAAATTCTAAATCCGTTTCTGTTAAGTCTGACATTGCTAACGCAATTGTCAGCTTTAAAATAAATGTAAAATATAGATGCGTTCATAAACTGTGAGAGGCAGTCTGGACAAACTATATTGTCGCAGATACAACCAACCAACTGGAGAAGAAATTAGATGGTGTTGAAGACAGACAGACAGACAGATATTTTATTGACAGAAAGAAAGTCAATCCAGACTTATTTGTCATAGAAATAGAGATATGTACATGTATATACAACATTGTTAATTTGTTAAAATCATATGACAATATACATAGTATGACATACATAACTAAAATCATGTTAACTGGCATTGCCATAAGAAACACTGGGTATGCACTTTAAATAAGATTGAAAGGCATTGCCAGCGTAACATAAGGTCTATCATTTTGTTTCCCGCACCAAAACCAGAGATAAAATAGCTACTATGTATGACATGCTAATTATATATATAGTAGCAAAAAAGACACTCTGGAAAGCGTAGAAACCTAGAATATATACAAGTGCATAATTATGCTACAGTAATTTGAGAATGTATTAAAACAATGTTAAAAAATTACACGATATTTAAAAAAATCAAATATCATATCATGCAAGTACAATCAATGTGACAATCTGCGACACAGGTAGCTCCGAGCAATGTGACCATGCAAGCACAGTCGCTATGAACTCGGCGATTCCCTGATATAGACTAGTGATGCAAATTTAACAGCATAATAACAGTAATACCATCGAAACACCATATATACATACTAATAAAAGTCGGACATGGTGGTTCGTCGACTGCCAACAAAGTATAGCATCAGAACCATCCATATTATCGATTGTTGGAGACTTAGTGATGTAATAAGAATAAAAATTACGGATAATAATTATGCGTGCCATTCACGCAGGACATGGCACTCACACAACAAGTTTGTTTAATTAACTAGTGATTTATTATCTATATGGCCCTCGCACAAAAACATTACAGCTAATTTTAATTCACTATATTGTTTAGTTCATACCATTGCACTCACGACCTAGTTAGTACCACATACTTAGGAGTTACAATCGAAGAAAAACATTCCCGACCTCATAGAGAAAATCAGTTGACTTAGCAACTCTGTAATCCTCCATAAGGCCCCACCTCGTCTGATAACAAAGGCGACGGAAACGTCCCTAACCGGCCCTAAAAAGCCAAATAATAAGATACGAGAGCAACAGCCTTCCTGATATGTGGTAATACCCAAGTCAGAGCATGAAGGCATGATAATATGGATAATATAGCGACAGGTGACTTGTGATTGTTCTACATAAAAATGTAACGTTAAAACGATAATAATGACATATAATCATGATCATGATGATAATAATTAATCATGCTAGTCACGACACACATACAATATATTTCAGCTTGAAGATGAATTTACATTTATCATACTCAATATTTTTAACCCTTAATTTGTTTAAAACAACCATAAATAAATTTTGCTAGCAGGAGTGGGTGTTTGCTTTCTAACACCCAGTGTTGATTTAATAAATTTTAGATGTATTTTTTTTCCAAATCGTTAACACTATCACCGGTATACCATATATCACTTGCATACTCTAATATTGGCAGTATTTGACAATCAAAAACCTTGAATGCAATAACAGGTGACAATTTACCGACTACGGGACGAGATTGCTTGTGTAGAGAAAAAACTGCTTTACCAGCTTGGGAAGCGAGATGGAGAAACGTTTCTTTCAATACATTCTTAGGATATTTAGTGCTATATACAACTCCAAGGTATTTATATTTTTCATTTTTTTCTATTATGTCATCACCATAGTAGAAGCTGTCACATTCTGACGTATGACGTTTGTTAAATATGAGAACTTTTGTTTTAGGAATGCTGACTATTATATGCCACAGAGAAGCATACTTATACAGGGCAGTTAATTGCTTTAGTAATCCATTTGCAGAATCTGAAAAAAGGACAAGGTCGTCTGCAAATAACAAGTATACAATTAATAAAGTGTCTACGGGGATACCCACACCTTGATCAAATGATTTGGATATATCCTGCAGAAATTCTGTAAATAATTTGGGGCTGAGCATACCACCTTGCAGGACACCAAATTCGCTTTTTAATATCTCGCTGATGCATGAATCCCATTTTACACGGCACTCAGCTTTAGAAAACATACTCTTTATTACATTTAAAAAAATGCCGTCTATTCCTCTGCTCAGTAATTTATAGTACAGTGCTGATCTGTCAATATAGTCAAATGCTTTTGTAAAATCAACAAAACATGTATACAGGGGCTTTGAAAGACACCTTTGCTTATCTATAATGGCACATAGTATAAATATATTATCAGTCGTCCGGGAGTTACTTCTAAAGCCGGCTTGAAAGGGATCATTATCATAGCATACATCATTTTTAAAAGACAGTCTGTTATTAAGTACAGATTCAAATAATTTCCCAATGCATGGCATTACTGTAACTTTCCTGTAGTTATCGGGCACGTTATGGGCAGCTTTTTTGTGAACAGGATGAATTATACCAGTGGCCCAACTTGATGGATATTCTCCATTGGCAAAAATGGTATTAAACAGTAAAACTAGTGCTGGTAAGAGTTCATTACTACCATGCTTGTGAAATTCCGCAGGAATACCATCTATGCCTGCCGCTTTTTTGCATTTTAACTTTCTAATTGCTTTTTGAATTTCGTCTATAGTTATGGGGCTGTTTAAGAACTGTAACAAATCGGATTGTCCATTTTCTACGTTCTCATTAATATCATTTGGGGATGATTTAACTAGCTTCAATATATTATTCATGTGATCGTAGTCAAAATAGTAAACATGAGGAGGGTAGACTTGTTCTTCAAAATATTTCACAAATTGTGACAGGGTAGGACCTTTGGTTGAATTTCGATGTTTTAAAGATTTCCAAAATTTCCAGTAGGAATTTGGATCTTCTGTTCTCATATTTTCAAGCTGACTAAGTTTGACTTCTTGGTAATGTCTTTTCTTTTTCTGGATTAATTGTTTATATTGGCGTAACATTAAATGATATTCACCTTGACGTGTGTTAAACTTCTTATCTTTAGCAATATTATTTAAAACTTGTTTTAGAGATTTACATTCTTTATCATACCAAGGGTTTGAAGGAAAGTTATTTTTTATGTTTTTCTTACATTTTGATTGATGCTGCTTCTTTAGAAATAACGGGGATAATGCATTTTCTAGCATACCATTAAAAATATCACATAGATCATCGCTACTACAACCTTCAGCTGCGGCACACATCATTTCTTCAAACGCAATACATGTCTGTTCATTTTGAAGTATCTTTCTGTGCTTATTAAATTATTTAATTTTAAAGCTACTTGAAGTTGTGTCTCGCTACCACGACCCACAACTTCAAGTGGCTGAAAATTATCCTTCTTTTGTTTAATTTGAGACCAAACATTTGCAAATCTTTTTATACATGGACTTGAGGACTGGAAGACAAATACTCCCTACGATTCTGGTTTTAAAGCAAAGTCGTATAGACCGAGTCATGTGTGGTATTTAATACCGGAAACCACAAAAATGTAAAGTCGCTGACACACGTCACGACATAGAAGGGGAATCCCCTGTCACCGGAACACACGTCACGACATAGAGGGGGAATCCCCTATCACAGGAACAGTGCCGCAGACACGACGATTGACATACGTACCATGTCATTTGACTCAGAATGTCTGTGGTTACGTTATCGCTAGCACTCATTCCAACGTAATACAGATACTAAAATACTTCACACCTTGCAAATTGGAACCTAACATTTTAATGCATTATGATAAAAAATACAGTACATTGAAAACCCGGTTGAATGCGAAGAATTTTAGCACCTGGAAAAAATATTGTTATAGCCAAACAGATAACCAACCAAAAAGCTGAGCAACCAGCCATCTAAACAACTGAATAATCAACCAACCAATCAACCACTCAACCAACAAACTATAGAGCCCAAGCAACCAGACGACTACCCGGCCAATCAATCAATCAATCAATCAATCAATCAATCAATCAATCAATCAATCAATCAATCAATCAATCAATCAATCAATCAATCAATCAATCAATCAATCAATCAATCAATCAATCAATCAATCAATCAATCAATCAATCAATCAATCAATCAATCAATCAATCAATCAATCAATCAATCAATCAATCAATCAATCAATCAATCAACCAATCAATCAATCAATCAATCCATAAATCAATCAATCAATCAATCAATCAATCAATCAATTAATTATTCAATCAATCAATCAATCGATCGATCGATCGATCGATCGATCGATCGATCAATTAATCAATCAATCAATCAATCAATCAATCAATCAATCAATCAATCAATCAATCAATCTATCAATCAATCAATCAATTAATCAATCAATCAATCAATCAATCAATCAATCAATCAATCAATCAATCAATAAATCAATCAATTAATCAGTCAGTCAGTCAGTCAGTCAGTCAGTCAGTCAGTCAGTCAGTCAGTCAGTCAGTCCGTCAGTCAGTCAGTCAGTCAGTCAGTCAATCAATCAATCAATTAATCAATCAATCGATCAATCAATCAATCAATCAATCAATCAATCAATCAATCAATCAATCAATCAATCAATCAATCAATCAATCAATCAATCAATCAATCAATCAATCAACCAGTTTTATGTAGTAAATATATATATAGACTTAATTAATGCTTTCCTTTAAACCATTTAAACCATTTGTTAATTTGGTTGTAACTATTGTGAAAGCTATGTATACTTGAGTGATTATCTTGAAAACATGGATTCCAGTATCACAGTATCAATCAATCAACCAGTTTTATGTAGTAAATATATATATACACTTAATTAATGCTTTCCTTTAAACCATTTAAACCATTTGTTAATTTGGTTGTAACTATTGTGAAAGCTATGTATACTTGAGTGATTATCTTGAAAACATGGATTCCAGTATCACAGTATCACTAGACGTTGAGCCAATGTTTTTTAATTGCTGGATCATTGACGGCAAAGTGGCACAAAAATAAAACACCATTTGTTCAACAACCAATTGTGGGGTAACGCTGAGCCACCGTCTTCGACGTCGGCCCAGCGTTGGGTCAGCAAGTAGTATTTGCTGAGATGTGGTAATATAAGTCAATCCCCGTGGATATGAAAGGGTGTATCTGCCACGTCACGAAGTGGCAGATACACCTTTTCAGATCCACGGGGGGGGGGGGGGATGATATGCTATCAGTAATGTGTTGGTCTTGTTATCCATCTAATCTACATACCAATGTAACCCCATCTTACACCACCTCACACAGAGACTATAAATAGATCCGGCTCCCACCGCCGGGGTTTGTCACTAGACGATGTATTAACCACATACATAGTATCTTAAGTGTCACTCACGTGAGTGGCACTGATGATACTGGAGATTGATATACTGTTATTATAAACAGATAAAGATTTTTCACATGCGCATGTAATTCCATCGGCACACAGCCTCACGCGGTGACTATAAATAGCTACATCTCCCGCCTCCGGGGTTTGTCACCCAGCATTCTCATACAAGTTACGATGGGTCGGATTAGTCGAGATGGCCATCTCGACTAATCTTGTACGAGAATAAAGGCCCTGACTTAGTATACACGACTAGGATCCATATCATGTGAGTGGAACTTATGATAATATGGATCGATATATTATGATAAATAATCATATATAATATTATGATAATATGGATCGATATACTGTTATTATAAAGAGTCACAAAGTGTTCTACATCTCCCGCCGCCGGGGTTTGTCAACATAATACTAGTTATAGTTATAGTTATAGTTATAGAATTATACATGCTTTTCGTTTAATTCGTTCAATTATCAACCGATTTTCCTAAAAATGTGCAGAAGCAATTATTTAGTTTAAGCAAACAACTGCATTATTTTCTGTGTCTGTGCTCTCATTTCTAACATCGGAATATCGGCCTAGTACGGCTGGGAGTGACTATGATTGTGAAAGCTATGTGTACTCCATGCCAATACAAAGGCTTGAATAAGGGACATACCATTAGATAGCTGGGTGGGGGAGAGGCCAGAAAAAATATGAAAAAAAGTTAATCGCCCGAAAATCAGAAAAAAAGTTTTTTCTAAATCTGGGCAGAAAAAAACGTTTGTTGTGGAAATTGATTAAAATATGTTGACTAAAAGAAAATAACAAATGGTAACGTACATAATAGGGAAGGCACACGAGAAAATCTGATATTACCGCTTTTCAACGAAAAAATATAAAAAAGTTTTTCAGACGTTCAAAGCCAATTTTTTATGTTTTCTCGCAGATGTAAAAAAAGTTTGATAGCAACACAAAACCTCCCCCCCCCCCCAGATATCTAACGGCGCGTCCCTGATAGTCATAGTTACTATGAAAGCCATGTGATTCCTGCAAACACGAGACATTGAACCAATGTTGAATTAAAAAAAAAAATGAATCATGATATAGTCCACTTTTGTGCACACATAGGCTAAATTTGGCCAGGAGAACCTGAGGATGGTCGAATGAGTGAGTTGACACTGCCCTCCAGACACAGGATTCGAAATTAAAACCCTGGAGATCTGAGGCCGCGCACGCTACCTCTCTGTCACGGAGGCTCCCCAGGATACTGAGTTTTTACGAGTGGATGAAACGAACCGGGAAACGAACCCCGAACTCTGGCGTGAAAGGCAGCGGTGCTAACCACTACCCTAGGCCCCCAATGGTGAATGAAGCCTTACAGCGCTGAATTATTTTTGTACAAACCTTGAAGACCAAAGTTTCAATTTGAGATCATTATAAATGTCTTAGTTCCTTGCAAACACAAACATTTGTATAACATTTATACAATGTTGGGCCAACTTTAAAGACGTTGGGCCGACTTTGTATAAATGCTATACAAATGTTTTGTGTTTACTGAGTTAGCTCTTTCCGCTTCATTTGAATACCTGTTTTATGACTCATGAGTCTACAGCTATTATGATTTTTCAATTCTTTCACGTGGTGACGACTTTAGACGTCAGATTCTGACGTCTACAGACGTCAGATTCTGACGTCTAAAATCGATCTCCGCGCTGTAAGGGTTAACGCTGTGCCACAGTCTCCGACGCTGGCCCAACATCATACCAACATTGGACGAACGTCTCGGAATTCATGTCATGTCTTTATTATGGCATATTGCATGATAACATTTGGCCTCATACTTCACTCTGAACACCTCTGAGAAATGGCGATTATTATGTTTTCGCCTCATTTTGTTTACTTCTCAATTCAATCAATGTCAGCTGAAACAAGTATGCTTTGTATCATTATGGAAAACAACAATACCAAATGTCACTTTTTGTGCGCGGTTTTTTTATTCGTTTAATTGGACAGTTTTGACACGTGCAGAAAAAGTGTTATTCATTAGACATTGTTTAACTGCGTATATATGCTATTACATACTATGCGAAGATATTAGATCTAGGCTATTACATATCCGAGTTTGTACGCTGCTTCATTATAAAATACCTATTTTTGCACAAAACAAGCGTCATTTGATGAGTTCTCAATTAAAAAAACGGTAATTTATTAGAATGTTATGACAAACTTTTATCCAATAGATATTTAACTTGACATAGCGTACAATTAGCTAGTAGCTCAAGTGTTAAAAAATAATTCAAATATATGCTGGATAAGATATTACCCATGTCATTTTCACATGTAATATTGTTGCTCTGAGAAAGAACAAACGGTCATAGCATGTAAAACCAATGATGTGCGACAACGTCACATAAATCAGGTTCCATTGAAAAACATACCATACTCCCCCGAGCCCTCGTCTGCCGACCTGTCTACACACTTCCTGTCATCACTCGTCATGCGCAGAGCTCCATTTCCTGGTTTGCTGACTTTTTAATGTCTTGCTCCTTTGATTGACTATGTTACTGCACGTTTTCGTCACTGTGTCGTTCAATCATTCTCATATTCAAATAACTGTTACATTTTATTGGAGAAGATGAATTGACGTTTCCTTCATATTTGATGTTCTTGCTTCAAAATAATCTAACAATCCAACAAGTTATTGAATATAAATGGCAAAATTATTTCATAAATGAAGGATGGGGAATGAGTCAAAATGACTGTCAAATTGAAGGTATTTCTGATTCTGTGTGTTTTAAATAATAATCAGAAAAAATACAAAATACAGAATTCTACTTTCTTAATTAAAAAAAACAAAAATACAACTCATTTTCTGTATTTCACCATACAACACGAACAGTTATTTACAAATAACTTTTTTCTTTATTAGTGGTATATTTAAAGCTTATCCTCACCTACTAAGCTGAAATGCAGCCTTGGTGTACCACGTGGCCTATTGGTAACCCTTTAACCATTAAAGTGCTAAAATACTTTCTCATAAACCATGGAGATCAAAATGTTTTTTACAATTTGAAATCATCATGAATGTCTTAGTTAGCTCTTCCCTATTCATTTGAATATCTATGTTATGTGTCTACGGTCATTATAAATATGTTTACTCTTACAGTGCGGGGATCGACTTTAGACGTCAGAATGTGACGTCCAAAGACGTCACATTCCGACGTCTAAAGTCGAAGACGTCACATTCTGACGTCTAAAGTCGATCCCCGCACTGTAAGGATTTAGCGCTAGGCGCGACTACAGTCGTTTTTAATATTTTCATTAGCCGATTAGGTCATTTTTTGGAATTAAATGAGTGGTTCAAAAGCAATATTTGCAAATATTTGGTTTCAAATTAAACAAATATTAGTATTTTTTACTCACTTAAAGTTGTGGGTCGCGGTAGCGAGACACAACTTCAAGTGGGTGACAATTTAAATTAGATAACTTGACAGGTAAAGGGTTTAAATCTATCAATTAAACAATCAAACAAACAATATAAATGGCTTCGTCTTAATGGTTTGTTGTTTTCGGAGTTGAAATAAGGGATGAAATTTGATCTAGATATTGCAGCACTGCAAAAGACAAATTGCCCTGCAATCACGTGACGCTGGTCCAGTGTTGCCTCAATGCTGGGGCAGCGTCGGCAATGTTAGCCCAACATTACGGCAGATTTGAGAAACCTTCCTGCCATAAATATGTCAAGTATGTCTTTGTTATCGATAGTTTAGAAAAAAACACATCACATAATTATCAACAACAGAAACAACACAGGACTAGATGCAGCGCTATTTATAGAAGATTGAGGGTTGGCACAATTATGAGCTTATCAACACATAGTAAAAACACAGGAAAAAACAGCAATATAAGCCGACAGAAAAGAGAAATGTAGAGGGTAGAGTTTCCTTGGTCGATCTCATTATACGATATCGTCAGCTTGGTGCCAAAAGGACGTATATACCACTTTGTGAAATGGCTGATACGTCTTTTTAATATCAAGCTCATTGTTTTTCCCAAAGAGTACATGAAGACAGACATACTGGTATTTTCAGAATGTGTCTGTCAAAATTTAGTTTTAATTGACACTTTCAGCTCGGGAGACGTGAAATAAATATTTACATAAATTATGATTAAAACGTTAGTCAGCCAGCCAAAATAAGTTAGGATTTCAACACATGGCGAATATTTGTTACAAGCAAACCAACGACACAGGCATGTAGTTTAATAACCCAGGAATGCTGTCTAGCCTGCTGACATGATTTTTCTCGAGCCGAAAGTGTCTGAGTTAGCAATAACAAAATAGCCGCCAATTAGCACTATTATATGATGCAAATCGGTATACCTTTGTCAATATTTATTCTATTTTAATGATTTTGGTGTGTAGTATAATGTTTTCATGCTCAAGAAACACGATTATGCCCATAGAAACATGATAGTAGTACGTTTTATTTATTAAAATCGCCATCAAAATGGTAATAAAGCAGATTGGGGAAGAAAAGTATATGAGCTAAAGCTGCTACATGCATTTCAACCCTCATCATCAGCAACATGGTCTATTTTTTATTCACTTGAAGCTTTTGAGTTAGCAATAATAGCTACAAATGAATGATATCTGTCGTTAAATTCGAGTGAGTGAAATTAACTTTGTGTATGTGTTTCAGTCAGACCATTTGTCATGTAATATAGTTATGAGATCAAACCTGAATTAAGGTAATTACTTTAATAATTTGGATGCTAATTAGCAATTTACAAATGGTCTACACTTTACACCATACAATATTTTTCACGATTGTTTTAGATAGTTGCCAAATGACTAGAAAATATTGCTTGCAAAATTTCATGAAAATCAATTGAGAATTAACAGAGTATTCAGTAAAGGTTTCGTTTTGGACATATCCGCTAGCGTCTTATGAACTATATAAAATCCACTTAGATTACAATCTCGACCAATAAGATGCGTTAGATCTAGGTCAAGCTAAAGGAGAGTTCCGGTCCTGGATATATCTGTAGACACTGCCATTAATCCGGATGATCCGTCATCTACAAAACAGCCATATTTACAATCCCACGAAATATGGTGAAATAAAACAACACTATCACCATAAAACGTCTGCTTTATAACATCCGGTGTACAACATCCGGTGATGGGGCTACAGGGCTGCCTCTGGCGGTGACGGCATGTACCACCTGTCGGCGCTTGATAACCTCTAAATTATTTATTCGTCCTCCAAAGAATAACATTTTAAGGATCAATGAACTTTAAACTTTAAAGCGCTGAATTATTTTTGCATTTTTTTCAATTTGAAATCATCATAAATGTCTCAGTCAGCTATTTCTGCTTCATTTGAATACCTATGTTATGTGTCTCCGACCGTTATAAATCTTTTTATTATTTTAGTGCGGGGGGGACTTTAGACGTCGGAATCTGACGTCTACAGGCGTCACATTATGACGTCAAAAACCTATCCCCGCGTTGTAAGGGTTAAACTTGGTAGAGTGGCATATGGTTTGCTTGAAATTGTAGTGATAAAAGTAATATTTAACGATAATTGCGTGTGTGGCGTTAGCCCTCTAGTATAATCTCACATGGTCATTCCAATGGTCTGTGTCATTATGGGCGATAACTTGTGATGCCAATGGCTTATTTTGCAATGCTTATATATGTAACAGTGTTGAAACTGCCCAGCCCGGGGATCGAACCACCGACCCTAAATACAGAGCTTCTGAATGTCATTGTCATAACAGACTTTCAGTGGGTACAATTCGCTGCAAGAAAAAAATGTTAATAAGGATACTAAATGGAAATTAATCTTTCTCCCAAAGTTACCTCTACCAATACGTAACGTTTCTAACATTAGACAGCCGATGTGTGTTTGTTGATGTACATACTAGGTTTATACCCGGTAATGTAAACATAACAGGTGAAGATGACGATACTTTATGATATTAGTCTTTCCTGATTTCTTATGGAGAGCTTCAGGATCTGTCAACATTATAAACTATCAGCTTAGGCGTTATTTATGGTGCTTCTAAAAACAGGAAGGATCGGAGATGTTCGTGTATTTATGTGGACATATAAACGTGTCAGCCTTGCCTTTGAGGTTTGCCTGATACGTTTATATTTTCCCCATATGTTTATTTTTGTATAAACCGAAGAAACAAAAGTGTTTTTAAATTGAAATCATCATAAACGTCTTAGTAACTTAGCTCTTTCTGTTTAATTTGTTTTGAGGAAATGATACTTGCCCATAAAACTAGCTCTACTAAACATGTTACAGGATTTTCGTAATTTCTCGAGAATATTATCATTTTTATGTAGTTTTTCCCTTATGATTCAGGATGTTGATATTGATGTTGTATCCCTTCACACATCCACACACCTCCACTCCTTCATAACACGCACATTAATCTCGCTTTGTACAACAATCAGTGTTTACAATCCCGCAAGATATCCCCAGATAAAACAACAAAATCATTATAAACCTGAGCTGTATATCTGCCTCACATCCGGTGAAGGGCTGCAGGGCTGCCTCTGGTGGCGACATGACGTACTACCTGCATGAATCATGGGATTCATATCTAATAATTGAGTTTCCCATAAAGGGGATAACGCAATTACTTTTGGTGTATGAATGTGTTTCACAGAAACCTTTTAACTCTTATCGATGAATTCAACCCTACCGCGACACACAACTTCAATGGTGGCAAATTATCCATATTTTATGAAGTTAAGACCAAGCGTTTGATGTTTAAAAATAGATTTCCTTCCCAAAAAACAGTTATTTACCATTGTAAATAACACAGATTAAAAACGACTACAGCCAGCTTAGTGCTTTAGGTCTTTTTATTTTTTACTATGAGACGTATATTGGTATCAGACAATACCGCACTCCGTTGTACTATGTTGTATGTTGTAGGCCTATACATGCTATATTGCCTGAGCGTCGGCGATTCACCACCTTATGGTCGTCTGTCATGTCGGTCGCTGTACACTTCTTTGAGCCGTTGAAAGTTTTGGACAGTCGTGTGAGAAAATACAAACTGTGTTCATTTTCGTGCGGTTTGGAAAAATACAGCACATGTCCAAGGAATAAGGTGTTCGCCTGAAGGCTCACACCTTATTCCTTGGACGAGTGTTGTATTTTCTAATTCTGCACTAAAATGAACACCGTTTGCATATCGCATTATAGAGATTGCATCACATATCATTGTAAACAATTGACATTGACATTGACATTGGATTTTGAACCTATGAGTTTCCCAACTCCTAAAAACATGGATTATAAGCAATTTTGTGCAAATTAGGATGGTTTTACCGATTTTCACGGACAAATTGCGGCCATCTTGGAGATGACCCAGTTTTCATCCATATTTTAGGGGTCAGATTTTAATAGATTTCATTCACTATATGTCCAGTAGGATGGTAAACCGTTGAGAAACATTTTGTCATAATATTTTGGGGGTATTACAATTTGGCGGCCATCTTGGACGCCATCTTGAATAATGGAAAAGGCTCCAGCGGGAATCATGGGGATTTTTAGTATGTTATTTGTAATGGTATTTCGAAGGTTTCCTCAAATATTCAGCTTTGGCATATCCCCCCCCCCCCCTCCAAAACCCAATACCATTCGCCTAGTGCACAGCGTGTGTTGAAAGATAATATATTTATTTGGTACATAGCATACAAGAGGTCTTGTATTTGATCATTTTCTGTGTGTATATTAAGACACTTGGACTTATCAATGAACCATAAAACTGTCGTAAGTGTGAATTGGTAACTTGTGGAGTTTAGTGTCCGGAGTATAAACAGAGAACAGAAGATAAAAGTGTGATTTCTGATAACCGTGAACTGGGGTGATATATCAACTGGAAGTGGTGTTATATAGAGTGTGGTGTATGACAGTAAGCTACTATTAGGATGCTTTAAGCTCTAAAACCAGTAAGATTTGCTATTAAACACACACCACGTCAAATGATGCACACAAATAAATGCTGAATTTCTAACTGCTGTAAATGTCATCTAAAGTTATTCGTAAAAAATATATCAGTATAAAAAGTAAACCAGAAATATTCATCGGACTCAATTTAATACATCAGTATGTTTATTATGAATATGTCACAATATATATTTTCTGAGATCTGAAGGTATTAGCTTTGTTTTTTGTCTTTGATTTCTTAATTGATTGATTAATTGATTGATTGATTGATTAATTGATTGATTGATTGATTGATTGATTGATTGATTGATTGATTGATTGATTGATTGATTGATTGATTGAATAATTGATTGATTGATTGATTGATTGATTTCTTAACCGATTGATTGATTCATTGATTGATTGATTGATTGATTGATTGATTGATTGATTGATTGATTGATTGATTGATTGATTGATTGATTGATTGATTGATTGATTGATTGATTGATTGATTGATTGATTGATTGATTGATTGATTGAAAAAATAGACAAATACCCAGCAAACACAAAACATTTGTCTAACATTTGTACAACCACGGCCCAACGTATTCGACGTTGGTCCAACATTGTACAAATGTTATACAAATGTTTTGTGTTTACTGGGTATGTATTTGAATGTATATACACATGTGATTTAAAGTGCATAGTGAGAAAACTATAACTTAAAACATGTTTTATTTGAAGATGTGTCTCGCTGACGCGATCCACAACTTTAAGTGAGTGAAAATTATTCAGATTTGACAAAATGGAAGTCAACTCATTTCAAATCTAGCTGGTTGATGTCACATTTTATCTTTAACATATTTTAAATGTGGTACTTAATGTGCTAAAAATAAAAACCCGAATATATGCGGCACCAGCAGTTAAAGGGTTAAGGGTGGGTGATTACGTGATTTAGATCATAAATACACCGGGGCGATAAAATACTGACACAAATGTGACAGGAAACCCTAGGCCTGTAAGGGTTAGTCGTATGGATTATAAACACTGTCAGTAATATTAGATAACACAGAGATTATAGACCTTTTATGTCCCAGAGGTGCTAGATTTACATTATAGCCCGTGTAAACTGTTAGCACTGTAATCAAGACCGCTTATTCCGGAGTAAAACCGGCCGTTTATGTGGTAAACACACAAACACAATACTGATGTAAAACCTAACACCAACTTAAAACCTGATATCATTATTTCACATCCATTACCAAGATTATTATCTTTTGGATGCAAAGTGTTTACATTTGACAATATAAACATGATGTAGCCATAGATATGCTAAACCTCAAAGCCTTATTCTATAATATTTAAATAAAAATAAAAAATGTTTTTTTAAAGTACGTACAAATTAATTATATATGTATAATTTGGATCAAAATATACCGCAGATCTGGTTATACTCGCGCGCTTTCAATTTTCAAGAATTTCGGGAGGAGGACAAATTCGCGAGTTTAAGAAACTCGCGAAAATTATTATTAAAATGGCGCTACTATCAACGAAATTGATTTTTTTCGGATTCTAGGCTTCATGTAAAGTCCCAAAATCACAAATTCGCGAAAAGCTAAACACGCGAAAATTATCAGATCTACAGTTTGTCAATCTTGCTAATTTAATGCTAATTTATCTTACAAATGTTATTATTATGAAGGAAAAACAGAGAAGAAATGTAAACGTTGCTAGGCGTAATTAGCCATTTAGGGTGAATATCATCCCTTAGAGCACTGAATTATTTTTGTATAAACCACGGAGACTAAAGAGTTACATTCAATTGAAAATCATTATAAATATCTTAGTTGGTTCTTTCCGCTTCATTTGAATACATATGTTATGGGTGTATGACCATTATAAATCTTTTACTCTTCCAGTGGCAGGATCGACTTTAGACATCAGAATAAGACGGTCCCCGCGCTGAAAAGGTTAACACGATCTTTAGAGCCGAAAAGGTTACTGAATCGTATTGTAAACAGAGCTTGCTGCTAGAGGTATTAAATGTTATTACGGTGTTATGGACAACTTAATTGTTATTAACGAGATAAGTGGGAAGAAAGAGCCATAAAATGACTTATGATTCTAAGCCGTCTTGGCTAAAGGTCCTAGCACTAGATAGCATGACGTAATGTGTACTGGCGTGAAAGACAAAAGGCTGTATCTGCTTACATTACTTGTCTTTGGTTTTACAGAGCCGCATAGCGGAATTAAACGCAGTGACATCACCGGAGACCCTTTTGGTCTTGAATGGCTACATTGCAGGTCAAGGTTATTGAGTTTCACAGAATAGGTAGGTTTTGTCAGATTATGATATGGTTTTCGAACGATGTTTGGTGAAAAAATTTGGATAAATATGACGTATTTTTGTATATAATTCGTGGAATAAAATAACTGAAAGATAAAAGAAATTATGGAATTTCAAAAAAATATTATCAAAACCGTTGACCGTTTTGTGAAATCTGAATAACTTTCACTCATTTGAAGTTGTGAATCGCGTCAGCGAGACACAACTTCAAGTGGGTGAAAATTCAGATAAAATAACGGTGAAAGGGTTAACCCTTAAAGCGCTAACAATTTTTGCATTAAACATGGAGATCAAAGTGTCTTTTTCGATCTGTAATCATTCTAAATGTCTTAGTTAGCTCATTCTGATTCATTTGAATACCTATGTCATGGGTCTACGGCCATTAGAAATATTTCTAATCTTACTGTGTGGGGATTGACCTTAGATATCAGAATCTGACGTCTACAGACATCAGATTTTGACGACTAAAGTCGATCCCCGCGCTGTAAGGGTTGAAGCGCTGAATATTTTATATATAAACCATGGAGACCAAAGAGTTTTATTCTATTCGAAAACATCATAAATATCTTAGTTAGCTCTTTCCGATTCATTTGAATACCTATGTTATGTGGTTATGGCCATTATAAATATGTTTACTCTTACAGTGTCTGGATCGACTTTAAACGTCAGAATTTGACGTCTAGATCTCAAATTAATAAACTATGAGTAGCCTAATTTTTACTCACTCTAATTTGTGAATCAAGAGGATGAACATTTAAGTAAGAACACTTATCTAGTAGAATGTGAACCCTGGGCCGCCGTCTGCGACGCTGGGCTAACATTATTTCAACATTGGCTGAATGTGTTAGTTGAAATGATGATGTTTGCCGTGGTGTGTAGATGTCATCATCTGAGGTCATACACAACCTACAGTACAAACAGACATGACGGTCAACACGGACTGTTTGTGTACGTAACATGCCACATCGCCATGTAATAACATGGCTACACAAGATTAACCGATGTTGGATTAATGGTGTTCCACCATCATGAACAGTGAGCCAACATTAAACTAACATTGGGTGAATGTTTATAGAAAGAGAACACTTGTTCGGCTTATTCTAATAATGCCCTGTCTTTGGCTGCGAAGCATCGCCCTGCCATATCCTGCCATAGCCTGCCTTGTCCTGCCATATCTTGCCATATCTTGCCCTGCCCTGCCCTGCCCTACCCTGCCCTGCCCTGCCGGGCGGGGGCCCTAGGGTAGTGGTTAGCACCGCTGCCTTTCACGCCAGAGTCCGGGGTTCGGTTCCCGGTCTCGGCGGTTTGAAAGAAACAAAATTGTTTCTTCCCCATCCACGTGTGAAAGTTAGTATTGTGGGGAGCCTCCGTGACCGAGAGGTAGCGTGCTCGGCCTCAGACCGCCAGGGCTCGAATTTCGAATCCTGTGTCTGGAGGACAGTGTCATCTCAATCATCTCACCATCCTCAGGAGGTTCTCCTGGCCCAGTTTAGCTTATATGTGCACAAAGGTGGCCTAAAGCCCGATTCATTTCATTTCATTTGCCCTGCCCTGCCCTGCCCTGCCCTGCCCTGCCCTGCCCTGCCCTGCCCAGCCTTTCCATGCTTTGCCTTGTCATGCAGGGCTCCAAATTGACCAATCTAAGTCCTTTTTATCACTATTCGTTATGAGCATATCCCACAAAGGAATGTTTCGTGAATTGATATTAAATTACATAAATAAATGGAGATCTATCTATTAGGCTACATAGCTTACAGTTTTCCACGTTGCCGATTCACTAGTTTTCATGGAGCAGATTAACAGCCCTATATTTCAGTGTCAAGTAGGATGTATATATCACATAAAGTTGTTTTGATAATAGTGATATTTCCTGGATGATCGCATGAAATCCGCGCATATTTGCCATCTACCTGACAGAACAGGGATTCAGGCGAAGGTCGCATGATGTCTGTCATCAGTGACCTCGTCAACCTAGTGTCAGGTCGTCAATGTCACCTGTCTGCTTTATAGCCCCACCTAGTGTCTAAATAACCAACCACGGCCAATGTCAACATCCTCATGCTGCAGAACGGTCGGCACGAAACACATACTAACTTCTCAAACCACGGAATGGTCCCCACGAAAATATACTAGCGTAGCACACAGCATAACGTGTTGTTTTAATGTTGGACCAACGTCACAGACAACACTACACCAACATCTCGTGGCTTGTTGAGAAGAGGTAGCGAAAACATTGTTTTTCTGGGCGGACTATCAATTCTGAATGACTGATTCTTCAGACAATATTGAGGAATGCTATAATGAATATCTGGCTGCCACATATAATAACAATAATAAAAACGGTGATAAAATACAGATTAACTGACGTAGTTACTCTCACATATCGAGCTATTTAGAGGACACCCCCCCCCCCGCCCCGCTAAATATGTCTATGTCCAGCCTCAACAGGGAAGATGCCATATAGTGTAAACATAGTGTAAAAAATATTTTAGTTGTGTGCATAGCTTGTTTAACTAATTAAGTAATATCACTGGATGCATGCAGTAGTGTTAAGTGTTTTGACATATTTGACGGGCCTGTACATAAACATATAATTATCTTTGATCTCTTCCAAAAAATAAATATAGGTATGTTTTTATTATTGGCAATGTAAGCATTGGTAATCGTGGGGTAGACTGTTAAATTAAGACATAAAATAGTCAAATATATTTGAAAAACATATTTGGTACATAGTGTATTTTCACAGCTATAAGGACTGAATTCTTATGTAGCATGATGTTTGTCCTGCCATAAATTATTTTATATATTTCTTCCTAAACTTGCCAGTTCTTCTGAACAATTCATCAAAATTAGATGATTGAGCTGTTAATTAACACTTGGATAAATAATGTATTTTTTTGTATAGACATATGCGCAAAACCCTTTTATTTGCAGAAATAAATTATTTGCTCAAATTTGAAAACACACAAATCTTCATTGCGTTTGATCGGCTGGCCAAAACCAAAGCTGAAGTTGTGGTGGGCATGACATTCATTGATTCAGCGAGACTTCACCCGTCCTGTCGTTGTTAGGTGTGGTTAATATTGCACGTAATTCCCTAGCGATATCTTCCCTACTGAGAGGGACGTGACGCGATGGTTAGAGCGTGTCGTTTAAGAATTTTCACTGCCTGCCGTTCGGTTTAAAACCCCAGTTGATGCAGGCTTCTAAGAGAATTATCATCTTTCTCCCTTATCAATGTTGCGACGTTGTCTCAATGTTGTGTCCATGGGTAAGGGACTTTACCCTCACTGGCTTCACTTGATAAATATACAAATAATTTATGATGAGACAGAAATCACGCCAGATCAGGTGTGAAATAGTAGGCCTACTTGGCAGCACAGAGATGGCAACCCTTAAAGCGCTGAATTCTTTTTGAAAAAAACCTTTAGGACCAAAGATTTTTTTTCAATTTGAAATCATCATAAATGTCTTAGTTAGCTCTTTCTGGTTCTTTTGAATACCTATGTTATGGGTCTACGGCCATTAGAAATATCTTTACTCTTACAGTGCGGGAATCTGGCGTCTGTAGACGTCAGATTCTGACGACTAAAGTCGATCCCCGCGCTATAAGGGTTAATGCGCCGAAATGAATGCAGGAATGTAAGCTAATGTATATTAATTTTACAGTTTTACTTTTAATGTAGTTACCGTGTTCATATAAATGTTATCCTGGATGGCAAACTTATTTTCGGTGCTTGTCACCTGTATTTACAGTCCTGATGTACACAATTTTTTTTTACAATAGCATATTTGTACGAGTATTATATAATGTGGGTATGCCTATATCAAGCCTAATAAATAACTAAATAGACTACAGATCTGCAACATTTACTGAAGGTTGCTTTCCAGAGTGTCCTTTGCTACATGGTGTAGAGCACAGTGTAGCTATTTTATCTGTGGTTTTGGTGCGGGAAACAGATGACAGACAATTGTCGGTTATTTTATTTTAAGTGTACATATCGCAAAAAATATAATCTACACTATGTACATTTTTAAAAACGCATGTACACAAAAACATTGCTATTTTTAACACTGGATATTGGTTTTATATTATATACTGTCATATATTATTTGGCTATATAATTTTAATTTACAAATATGGTTGACAGGCCTTGTAGAGATCGTCTCGACCTGTTCCCGTCAACCAAAGTTAATAACATGTTAGAAAAACACTCGATCAATAAAAATGATTTTGTACGATTTTTGCATGTTTTAACTGGAAGTCAAATCAACATAAATGTTGTACTACCCCAGTGATCGTACATCTAAGATGACTGGAGTAGTACAACTTTACAGTCGTAGCTAGAGCTGAAATGAGCTGAGCTGAGCTGACAAAATATATAAATAAATATTGCTGGTAAAATAAAATCTAAAGTAAAAGTCACCTTAAATCTGGCACTTTCGCGTTGCATGTTTTTCGCTCATTGCTCAAGCAATTTTTATCCGATTTTCATGAAATTTGACAAGCTTTAGTTTCTAGTCTTACGGCACCTGCCCTGGAAATTCCAGGGAAAAATATAATGTAGTTTAAAAGTTAGACCATTTGACATGTAGTTTTTGCGAATTATGACGCTCCTCTATAAACCCATTGCACGCTATCAGCTTCACTCACGAAATTTCACTACTTGTCAAATGGTCTAACTTTTGAAATACTCATTCAAATTTCACGAAATTTTCAGGGTAGGCGCCGGAATAGTTGAAAAAAGTGCTTGCACAATTTCATGAAAATTTATTCAGAATTGACTGAGAAATCAGCGAAAAACACCCAACGCTAGTTGAAGTTGACTGCAACTATAGTGTGAAACTAAGCCTATTTGTTGATGTAAAATATTGCTGTAGGCCTACACATAGGCGCCTGTAGCCGGCAAAGGGTTGAGTAAATAAAAATAAGTTAGACTTGAAAGGTTAAGAAACCCAAAACTAGATCCTAATTAGATATATGGCGCTTAAACTTAACCCATTACGCTGCTGGGCCCGTATTCTCGCACAAGTTACGATATATCGTAGGCTTCTGATTGGTCGAGATGGTCTTCTCGACCTATCATAAGCCTACGATATATCGTAACTAGTGCGAGAATACGCTCCCTGAATTGTTTGTTTCTATTTTTCATTCATTCAAAGCTGGAATTCTTAAGACGCAATTTCCAATTTCAAATGACGAAAATCTTTATATTTATAAAAAAATAGACATCTCTAATATTGAATTTTTGCATGTACCAAAAACTATTTTATTAAATTGAGTGATACTTCTATCAGATCTAACATATGCTAACCTGATATATATACGGTCCTAGCAGCACGAGGGTTCAATTATTCCCAGCTTCAATTGAAAAAAAACGTTTTCAGAAAAACAAATAGTAAGTGAGACATTCATTGGGTAAATCACAGCA
>OZ024906.1:1355627-1594731 GCA_964017125.1 Flabesymbios commensalis | reverse complement strand
ATGAGGTTTTATTAGAATTAGGCACGGCATAAAGTGATTACGTGGGCGGTATTTATTATAATAGAGAGCTCAGAAACACCCATCATACTGAGGGAGAATTATATATACATTATTATTATTAACCCTTTAATCGCCGGTGCCGATTATATTCGTTTTTTAACATTTCTATTAGCACATTGCCTATCAGTTTTTATGTGTTGAAATAAAACGTAGCACCAATCAGTAAGATTTGAAAATTGTTGACCTCTATTTTGTCAAATCTTAATAATTTTCACTCACTTGAAGTTGTGGATCACGTCAGCGAGACACAACTTCAAGTAGGTGAAAATTAAAATTGAAGAATTTGGCGGTTAAAAGGTTAATATGAATGGATGAATATTTATTGACAACGCTGATTTGAACGCCCAAGCTCCACACTCAGCAAGCACGAGGCGTTATTGTTGGCCGCGCACGACGCCACCACGACGCTAGCACGACGCTAGTACGACACTACTAACTAGCACGACGCTAGCTCGATGCTGGCCCAATATTAACGCAACATTGCCTTAACGTTTTGTGCTTATGGCAATAAATTTGTATAATAGTTATGTGCAAAATCACAATAAAAATGATGTGACCTTAAATAAAGAAGAATTATAGTCTTCACAAACTAAATAAACCCTTTCAGTCCCATTATGCATATCAGGCTCATTGAACACACACACATTTATGAACAGTGGTTTAACCCTTCCAACACCAAGCGAGACTCCAGTCGTTTTGCTCTGTTTTATTAGCCGATTAAATACATGTTATTAGAAATGAAATGTGTGTTTAAACATCAAGATTTGCAAATGTTTTGCCTCAAATTAAGCAAATATGAGTAATTTTCCTCCACTTGAATTTGTGTGAGCCAGTTTGAATCAGATAACGTAGCGGGCAGAGGGTTAATATGCAAATCATACAATCCATGTGATTAACCCTTAGAGCGCTGAATTATTTTTGTGTAAACCATTGAAATCAAAGTGTTTTTTCAATTCAAAATCATCATACTCGTCTTAGTTAAATCTTTCCGATTCATTTGAATACCTATGTTATGGGTTTACGATCATTGTAACTATTTTTACTCTTACAGTGCGGCGATCGACTTTAGACGTCATAATCTGGGGGTGAAAATTACTCATATTTGTTTGAGACCAAACATTTGCAAATCTTGAAGTTTAAAAACTGGTTTCATTCTTAACATTTGTAATAAAATACATTAAAAACGACTTTAGTCGTTTCAGCGCTTAAAGGGTTAACTCTGATTGGCTCAATGTGTTGTGTTTGCTGGGTAACGATGAGTGGGATAGCTTGCCTTAGGCTAACCCTTACAGCGCTGAATAATTTTTCATAAGCCACGGAGACAAAGGGTTTTTTCAATTTAAAATCATCACAAACGTCTTAGTTAGCTCTTTCAGGTTCATTTGAATACTTATGGTATGGGTGTACGACCTTTATACATAATTACTTTAACTCTTTCAGTGTGGAGACCGTCTTTAGACGTCAGAATCTGACGTCTACAGACGTCAGATTCTGACGTATAAAGACGGTCTTTACACTGAGAGGGTTAATAAGCGTATTATTATTATAATTATTATTATTATTATTATTATTATTATTATTATTATTATTATTATTATTATATTATTATTATTATTATTATTATTATTATTATTATTATTATTATTATTATTATTATTATTATTATTATTATTATTATTATTATTATTATTATTATTATTATTATTATTATATACCCTTTAATGCATCTTTCACTGTCTCACTGTGTACAAGATGTTGCAAAATGTTTTATATTTAAACTGTCTGAAATAACTTAATTGATTTGACGCTCCTCTTTAAGACATAGGGTTTATAAACTAAATGACAGAAAATGAAATGAATCGGGCTTTAGGCCACCTTTGTGCACATATAGGCTAAACTGGGCCAGGAGAGCCTCCTGAGGATGGTGAGATGATTGAGATGACACTGTCCTCCAGACACAGGATTCGAAATTCGAGCCCTGGCGGTCTGAGGCCGAGCACGCTACCTCTCGGTCACGGAGGCTCCACACAATACTGACTTTCACACGTGGATGGGGAAGAAACATTTTGTTTCTTTCAAACCGCCGCGACCGGGAACCGAGCCCCGAACTCTGGCGTGAAAGGCAGCGGTGCTAACCACTACCCTAGGGCCCCCGCCCACTAAATGACAGTCCAGTATTGTCCATTCGTGAACTCCTACGTCGTGATACATCTGGTAGGGTTGAGTTGTGGTTTTGTCGTAATTATTTCGGGTTATTCCATGGTATATATTTATCAGGCGTATTCCACATTATTTCCAGTTAGTGTGTGGTTTTGACAAACCGCAATACATTTTGAGTGCCAATTCAGATTTTTTATCAAGCAATGTGTCTTTCAGACGCTAGACGTTTACAATCAGTTCAGATATCAATTACCGTTTGATTGTACGGATAGGGTTTTGTGTTCGACATTTGAAGAAATATTTATTTAAATCTGTTGTGGAAAATCAGAAAACGTACTGTCATTTTTATTCACCTGGAGATTGGAATTGCAGCAATAATTAACACTTTTTTACAGCATTATTTTTTTTATATCATTTTTTTTCTAAGCCAACAAGAAATGTAAAGTTTTGGTATGAAATTAAAGAAATATGTATGTTTTTTTACACGCTTGAAGTTGTGGATCGCTGTAGCGAGACACAACTCCAAGCGGGTTGCGATCTAATCTGAATCACTTGACGCTTTAGGATTAAAAGGTTTAAATGTTATAATTCCCAGTGGACTATACCTAACAAACACGATATGTCGACTCGATATTGGTTGAATGTCGATCCATCGTCTGTGACGTTGGCCCGACATTAAACCAATATTATGTGAACGTCTCATGTTTGTTTGCTGGGATATATGATTTACTATTATTCATATCTATCCAAAAATTGATTCTAATTGACTTCAATTTAAAGCTACACACAAGACAACCTCATTCCGCGAATGTTATCAGGAATGTAATTATGTATATCCCACCCAACTCAAGATTATGATCCAATGCTGTTTTACTATTGAGCCACCATCTTCGACACTGGCCCAACATCAGATCAGCTTTGGGAATATACCTTGTGTTTTCTGTGTGTCTGTCAACAAAATGAAATGAAATGAATCGGGCTTTCATTTCATTTCTGTCAACATACCTTACGTTATGATGATATCTGCCAAATTATCTAATTTACCTTTTCTACCGCGACCCACAGCTTCAAGTGGGTGAAAATTACTCACTTTTGTTTAATTTGACAATTTCACAAATCGTTATGTTCAAAAACTATTTAATTACTCATACTCTCATAGGCTTATCTGCTAAATTCTCACCCACTTGAAGTTGTGTCTCGCTACCGCGACCCACAACTTCAAGTGGATGAAAATTGCTCACTTTTGTTTAATTTAAGCCCAAACATGTACAAATCCCGATGCTTAGACACCCATTTTTCATCCCCATATATACCGTGATTTGAACGACGGGTGAAGATTGATTATATTGGTGATTAGCGGGGGGGGGGGGATCCAGGCGTACTGGAGGATATCATTACAACATGCGACTGTTTGAATTGAGAAATTGAAAGTACGCTTAATGATATCAAGCATAGAAGACAAACGCTAAGCTATAAAACTGAATCCATCAAAAACTGAAATATTATTCAACGCTGAATTATTTTGTATAAACCATGGAGACCAAAAGGGTTTTTTCAATTTGAAATCATCATAAATGTCTCAGTTAGCTTTTTCTGATTCATTTGAATACCTATGTTATAGGTGTACGGCCATTGAAAATATTTGTATTCTTTCAGTTCGGGGATCGACTTTAGGCGTCAGAATCTGGCGTCTGCAGGCGTCAGAATCTGACGCCTGCAGACGTCAGAATCTGACGCCTAAAGTCGATCCCCGCGCTGCAAGAGTTAAATGAGATACGCCTCAGACACGTCTTGGCTGTCTACATACCCGTTGCTATGGTGATGTCCTTAGCGGATCCGCCACATAGAATTCGATCAATCCCAAACTTGAGATCCTTGCTCTTAACAGGCGGAGGACTGGGTAGTCTGGATCTGTCACGTGACGTGTTGTCATGGTGACAGGGTGGTGAGGTAGGGGTGAGTCTGTGGTTAGAGTCCGGCCCGGTAGAGGGGCTGTGAGGTGACGTGGGGGTCCGTGGGGTGGCCCTGGGGGGTGATCCATGGGGCAGGGTGCCGGGTAGTGGGATGATACTGGGATAGAGAATGTCCGTGATAAAGAAGGACGATGTCCTTTTGATGGCGTCACTGTACGCCGCCGCCTGCTGCTGTATCAAAGCAGCCGCCCCGCTTACACCCCCGGTAGCCATGGCAACACCTGTACCCCCGGATCCAGATGATCCTTCTGTCCTGTCTGCGTTACCATGGTTATTACCCACTGTCCAATAAGCGGCTCCGGTGGGTCCGCATGAGACACAGGCGCTGGCGAACATACTCATTGTGTGTGGTGTGGGTGGGTGATGAGATGGGATGAGATTAGTGGATGATCCTGGTAGAGTTACAGGGAGACAAGTCCATGGCAGCACATCACAATGATCTCACAATGATCTCACAAACACCTCACCATCACCTCATATATACCTCATATATACCACACAAAGACTCCACACTGCTGTAAGGGACGTATAATAAAGTCCTGCAGAGAGAATTAAACACGTAATCTATATAGTCCACTAAGCAGATATAAAACAGAACGCCCTGTTATAGGATCCTGCTGGGTTTTCTTCTCAGAGATCAATGTAGTCCTTGTCAGCCACACGGGGTCGAATACTCTGTGGTGATCTATGAGTTTAGTCACACAGTGAGGTGACAGTTACCGTAGTTACCGCTACACAATCACGTCATCTCCTGTCTATCATATCACCTACTCAACAAGTAGTTTATGTAGTATCAAATACTAAACTGTTAGTTTCTGTAGTATCAGGTATCGGACTGTCCAAGGAATGGACTTTCAGATTCTGATAGCAGTCTCCCAGTTCACTTTCAATCTCTGCCTCTCTCCTCTCTAGTTTATCACTGAGTGTACTATAGCACTGATGCGGACTATTAGCATCCTTCACGCCTGTTACTTGGCTGATTAGTAGCTGCTGAGGCAGTGAACCTGCTACACGGGAGGTAAGTCTAGTTAGGATGGGGAGGGGGTGTAAAGTAGGCAGATTGTCACCTCCCCGTATCACCCCCCCCCCTCCCCGCTCAGTGATACTGCCCCCTTACATACACTTGTCACTCAACCTGACTGATAACTACTCACTGTGAAAGCACGCCCACTTACTCAGTCAACCCTGCCATACAAAGTCAAAAGGCAGTAGCTGCTTACTTTTCAAGTAAGCAGCTACTGCCTTTTGGCTTTGCAGAAATTCCCAGGGCACTGGAAAGCCAAAAGGCTGTAACTCCTTACTTTTCAAGTAAGCAGTTACAGCCTTTTGGCTTTCAGAGTTGCCCATCTTGCTACACACATTTTCTATAGCCGTTTCATCCCACAAACACGACAATGATGGACTAATGCTGGCTCAGCCACGAGACGATGGGCCAACATTAGCCCAGCATTGGGTCAACGTCTCGTGTTTGTTGGGATAATATTCTCTTTGGAATCTTGAATTTACTGTTCATGTAGATTTACACGCCCGAGAAAGGAGCAGTTAAAATCTCCCACTATGAGTTGACTACCCCGCGCTGAGCTGTATATCTAGATCAATTACCGGGGGCTATTAGATACAGATGGAGCCGCACACACCTTATCACAGCTGTCACTCAGGGCCTGTAACCACGCCCACACTGTACAGACTGGCCTCTGATTGGCTGGATCAGGTCAGGGGTGTATGACTGACAGATATACTGAGATTGGAGTAGTACCGCCAGATGAGGTAGTGGTTCTGTCCATGAGGCGACTCTAATGGGTGGTAGAGATGATGGGCAATACCTCCCAGGTTGTCCTCAACAACACTTTGTCAGGAGGCGATTATACATAATAATTCAGTTTAATTCAATAATTGAATTAAATGACGTGATATGGTTCTATTCTCTTGGGCCGATCAGCTGATATTGCCACTGATTTTTTTGTCTGAATGTTGCATGGTATTCATATTATTTTGAAAGCAAATTATATATAATTGTATGTACAATGTGTATTTGTCTGTAAATTTGGGTCATTTTGTCTTTTGCTGTTACAATGTAACCCTACGCACACTGATGTCGACTACTGTTGACAATAATATTGTTTTCTCATGTTTTAATAGTCTTGCAAAACCAGCTTTTAAAAATTAAATATCTCTCACATCTGTGATAATCATATACATTTGAACCTAGATTTAGCTAACTCAACTAATTTTTGGTCACTTGAAGTTGTGGATCGCGGTAGCGAGACACAACTTCAAGTGACTGAAAATTATAATGTAATAGCTGGGTGTTCAAAGGGTTAACCATTAAAGAGCTGATTTTTTTATGTAAACCATAGAGATCAAAGGGTTATTTTAAATTTAAAATCATTATACATATCTTAGTCAGCTCTTTCCGCTTCATTTGAATACCTTTGTTATGGGTATACGGTCATTATGAATATTTTAATTATTTCAGAGTGGCGATCGTCTTTATACGTCAGAAGCTGGCGTATAAAGACGTCAGATTCTGACGTATAAAGACGATCCCCGCACTGTAATGGTTAATTGCTGTGCAAATAAACTTTATTTGACTTTGTTAAATAAAAACAAGTTTTATCGGAGACAATGTGGAATTCATGTCGTCATAACATCACAATGTATTAACACACTGTGATAAACAATACATGGTATATATTCAATATAAATTGATAAGTTTTATAATAATCAAATGGGATCAAATTAAATTTATTTCCACAACAATTAACGTTGTATCGGCAAAATCACATACATTACATGTACTAAAAACATATTATATATTCATATTACAAATATATGGTTATAGAAAATAAAATATCATTCAAAGATGTCTGTATGCATTTACACACTGCCTAACTTTATATAAATGTGTCTTTCCTTTACCTTTCTGAAAACAACAACTACAGCGAGAAAAGAATAAGATATACATACTGCACGCCCAGCAATCGCGAGGTGCTGGGAGTGTGTCTGGATGTTGCTGGTACAACGTTGCGGACGATGGGCCAGCATTAAACCGGCGCTGAAACGGGGGTCTGTGTTCACAGATAAGCGCTGCTGACTGTAGTTCTCATTAACTCATTGAAATACATTTTATCAACAAAAAAAAAGATATTTTCATTTTTGAAATCAGCATAAATGTCTTACTTATCTTTTTCGGCTTCATTTGACTACCTATTTTATGGATGTACGACCATTATAAATATTTTAATTATTTCGGATTCTGACCAATAAAGACGGTTTCTGCGATGAAAGGGTTAAAGCGTTAAAAAGTGTAATAACGTAATCCAGTGATTGTGACAGTTTTTTGCAACAATAGTAATTATAAAAGTGAATTATGTTTTTTTTAAACCTTTAACCGCCGGTGCCGCATATAATCGGTTTTCATTTATTATTAGCACATTATGTACCACCTTTTGAACATGATAAAGATAAAATGTGACATCAATCAGCAAGATTTGAAAACAGTTGACCCCCATTTTGTCAAATCTGAATAATTTTCACTCACTTGAAGATGTGGATCGCGTCAGCGAGACACAACTTCTAGTGAGTGAAAATTCAGATTGAATAGTTTGGCGGTTAAAGGGTTAATACTAAGCTAAAACATATTGAAGTTTTATTCGCCTTTTTTTCCGAGCACATATATGTGTATGTTCATTACGAGAACACGGATATGTCCTAGTTGAATTTGGTCACTTGGAATGTCCAAGGCCAAAACGGAAATAAGCTACATGATGATGAAATGATAGACATTATAGGTGATTATAATTTTATAGCTTTTTTAGAAACTTAGACTCACCAAAAATCGAAAATAACTGTCCCAGAGGATCACTGCACAAAAACATATTGATCATGCTGACGATAAAATTCACACCGATAAACAAGAAATTACTTGATAAACCATTTACAGTCGGAGAAGTTAAAAAAATGGATAAATTAAAAAAAATTATGACCTTAAATTTAGTATCATTTTTTCCCCAGCGCTAACAAAACTTTTTAATACTCTATTTTCTCCCGAATGTCCCTAGTTTTCTAGTATGTTGTGGGTATATTTTCTGGACTGGAGCATGCTTACCTCCCCGCTATTTATGACAAATAAGTTAGTAATGACTTAATTGTGTCAATAAAACATGTCTGATATATGTCTGATATATATCACTGGTACACCCCTGATACACCCCTGGAACACCACTGGTACACCCCTGGTACACCCCTGGTACACCACTGTACTCCCCTGGTACACCGCTGGTACACCACTGATACACCCCTGGTACACCACTGGTACACCCCTGGTACACCCCTGGTACACCACTGGTACACCCCTGGTACACAACTGGTACACCCCTGGTACACCGCTGGTACACCCCTGGTACACCACTGGTACACCCCTGGTACACCCCTGGTACACACCTGGTACACCCCTGGTACATCACTGGTACACCCCTGGTACACCCCTGGTACACCACTGGTACACCACTGGTACACCCCTGGTACACCCCTGGTACACCACTGGTACACCACTGGTACACCCCTGGTACACCCCTGGTACACCCCGGGTACACCCCTGGTACACCCCTGCCATCTTATCAGACAGAGTGATGAGCGATAATAGGCACTTAGTGACTGACCACGTGATTGTTACCATGACGACATGTACTGACACAGGTCTTTATGACCCCTGCCGTGTCGGGGTCATTACTATGGCAACCAGACACTAGCACCCCGCCGAGTGAGCCACAACATACCCCACAGTGAAGCTGGAGTGACGACTGGTAGGACGGATCCCTCTAAAGATACATTCTCTTCTTCCCAATAAATACTCCAATTATCCCTTTCAAGCCTGAATTTACCATTGTCATTTTCATCCCCTACAAGTCGCAATTCTCGACTTGTAGTGGATTAAAATTATTTGATGTGGTTTAAAATTACAAAAAATTGCCATGTATTGCAAAACCAGTTTCATAGAAATTTTCGTTCTAAAACCCTTTATTGTAGGGAAATTAAGTCTGTTTTCAGGGATGTAAAATGATGCATTGATGCATCGTGAGGGCTCAAAGGGTTAACTCAAGAAAATGTATCAGTCTTATCTTACGTCGTTATTTCCTTTGCATCAACACGGTATTTGAGGTACATAATCTACGGAAGCGTTGAAACGACATTACAAAATATTTTTTCTCTCGTTATAACGACTTATAAGTAGTTTAATCGACTTAGTAAGTAGTCGTTAAATCAACTTAGCATAGGCCGTTATAACTTACCATCGACTTACTATAAGTCATTAAATCTACTTAGTAAAAGTTGTTATAACGACTTATAAGTCGTTAATTCTACTTATGCTAAGTCGTTATGATAACGATATCTAAGTATAAAGAAGTTGTTAAATCGACTTTTTAAGGCGTTAAATCGACTTATAAGTCGTTATAACGACTTATACTAAGGCGATTTAACGACTTTTTAACGACTTATAAGTCGTTGCAACGAGATAAAAAATATTTCTCGTTTCAACGTTTCCCTACTAATCACAATATAAGACATCAAAATAGATATATCACTCATCGCGTCAGTCATGATACTCGCCGTCAAATTAAAAATGATCAAACAGGATCGCATGATTTTCGCCGATTTCCTTGAAAGTTTGCAAAGGCCATTTTCTATTCAAATCCTAGCAGACCTTAGTGTATTTTAAAAATTAGACTACTTGACATGTAGTGAATTGAAATTCGACGTCCCTCTATAACCCCATAAAACTATTTCCAGAATTTTTTTACATGGGAAATGGTCTAAATATTAAATATAATTTTGGAGATTTTTTTAAATCATGCGAGCCTGGTCGATCATTTTTAATTTGACTGCGAGTATAAGTGCATATGTTTTGACTTACCTCCACAAGGCAGATACAGGATCTTGAAAAAGAGGAGGCGATATTGAAAACAACCCTTGTGCCGACATATTTTTGCATAAACCATGAGACGAAAGTTTTTTTTTCAATTTAAAATCATCATACATGTGTTAGTTAACTCTTTCTCATTCATTTAAACTCTTTAGTTATGGGTCTGCGGCGAATAGAAATATTTTTATTCTTTCAGTGCGGGGATCGTCTTTAGGCGTCATAATCTGACGTCTACAGACGTCAGATTCTGACGTATAAAGACGGTCCCTGAAGTGAAAGTGTTAAAAGGCAATCAATGTATTTTAATTTCTCAGCCAATCTAACTATGGAGGTTTTACACTCCCAACTTGAGGCTTTATCCCAGAAAATCTTCAGTGTTTAATAACAATCTCTAAGCAATTTTAAAAGATGTTCATGCAATTTAGTTTTGCAAAAGAAGGGGTGGTTGTGACACCCCAGACCTCCCTTCTGGATCCACTAGCTGTTGAATGTCACCTCTTTAGGTGTTACCAACAAATTATCCACATATAATTTACATGGTTTCTCTGAGTACCCGGCAAACACGAGATGTTGAGAAAATGGTTTTATGTTGACTCACCGCCGGCGACACTGGCCCAGCATTAGGCCAGCATTGGCCCAATGTCCCGTGTTCGCTGGGTAGGGCAGGCAGGCAGGCAGGCAGGCAGGCAGGCAGGCAGGCAGGCAGGCAGGCAGGCAGGCAGGCAGGCAGGCAGGCAGGCAGGCAGGCAGGCAGGCAGGCAGGCAGGCAGGCAGGCAGGCACTTGAATAGAGATTGGTTTTCTTCATTTCGCTTGACCCTGGCAGGTTGTTAGCAAGAACGTTTTCATTTTATTATTATTTGTCGTTTGTGATGAGAAACGTTCATAAGTTATTCTGTTGGGAAACAAATCAACTTGGAATCGAAAGTGCAATTTTCAGCTTTAAATGTTTAAAAATATGTTCATATGAATGAAAATAAGTAACCTATGCCTTGCTGATCTGATCGTTTTGTTTTAGCCCAAATAGCTTTGAACATAGCTTACAATTATATGTGTATTCTATTTGATTCAGTTCATGCTCTCATACGCCTATATCTCAACCCCCATCCCCCCCCCCTTGTGTTAAATAGTTTACCACAGATACCTAATTATAAATCAATCAATAATAATAAAAATAATAATAATAAATGAAAATTGAAACATTTTTCCTAAATTGAAGCTGCAAATTGCGTTAGCAATTCAACATGTTTAAGCTTCAAATAAAAAAATACGAACTGACCATTCGGGCTGAGGGGAGGGGTGGGACGGGGTTGGAGGGATATCACCAAAACCCCTGACATTTATCTTATTCTAGCGTTGTCTTATTTCCATTGGAAAAGTTATAATAATAAAATAAAAAGAGACAATTAGAATAAGGATAATGCCTCGGGATCGACTTAAGCAGATTCTGACGTCTAAAGTGGATCCCCTTTATGAGTCTACGGCCATTATAAATGACTCATAACATAGGTATTCAAATGAAGCGGAAAGAGCTGACTAAATTCACATTCATCAAAACCCTTTGGTCTCCATGGTTTATACAATATATTGTCAGCGCTTAATGGGTTAGGTGAAGTAGCCCGAACCCCTCTCCCCATTCCCTGTAGCCAGAAAGAAAGAGTTTGTATTTATTAGACATAATATGTGTCATCATATGGAGTGTAAACAAAGGCTGTTATCTTCTTCATAACATAGATCTTTTCATTACAAAATTAAGCCTTAAATATTGCCTGAGTACATCACTAGCTAGCCCCAATTATCGCTCAATATTCTAAACTCCTTTGTTGAAAACCTCGTTTCGCAGAATATACTTTAAATGTGAAATTAAAATCATCGCTTAATTGACTGAACGCAACTGGGCCCAAGATGAAGGTCAGTCAGGTGCTAGTATACCCACCCTATGAAGAATCAGTCATCTGGACCTGTATCCTAGCTTGTACAAGAAATGTCGCTCGTTCGTTCCTTCGTCCGTTTTTTAATTCATTCATTCATTCATTCATTCATTCATTCATTCATTTATTTTTTCATTCATTCATTCATTCATTCATTCAATCATTCATTCATTTATTTATTCATTCATTCATTCATTCATTCATTCATTCATTCATTTATTTATTCATTCGTGCTCACATTCATTCATTCATTCATTCATTCATTCATTCATTTATTCATTCATTCATTCATTCATTCATTCATTCATTCATTCATTCATTCATTCATTTATTTATTTATTCATTTATTCGTGCTTACATTCATTCATTCATTCATTCATTCATTCATTCATTCATTCATTCATTCATTTATTCATTTATTCGTTCATTCATTCATTCATTCATTCATTCATTCATTCATTCATTCATTCATTCATTCATTCATTCATTCATTCATTCATTCATTTATTCATTTATTCATTCATCCATCTATTCATTCATTCATTCATTCATTCATTCATTCATTCATTCATTCATTCATTCATTCATTCATTCATTCATTCATTCATCCATCCATTCATTCATTCATTCATTCATTCATTCATTCATTCATTCATTCATTCATTCATTCATGCATTCATTTATTCATTCATTCATTCATGTTCACATTATTTCATCCATCCAGTAAGTCATACATACATTCATTAATTAATTCATTCATTCATTTTTTCATTCCTTCGTTCATTCATTCATTCATCAACATTTGAATTCCACTCCCGGAGTTGACCCCGTGTCCAGTACACAGCATGTCATCGTTTTACACCAGTCTCTCCACAGTTCCTAAATAAAATGGCAAATTAAACAGACGCTATCTTATCCGAAAAAAAACTCCGTTAAGTATCAGAAGCAGTCCGCTGTGTAAGTATCAGGAGCAGTCCGTTATACTTCCGCTATTTATAGGCTTGCTTTATTATCAGGATTTACAAGTAAACATCCACAAAGCCACCTAATAAAAATATCTTATCGCTATCAATCTGTGAAAGGACATGTACTGGATCAGATGACTGACGAGTTCGCTGAAAGAAACGAATTGAGGAGAGATTCAATGCTGGATTAATGCTGGTCCAGCGTTGCAGACGGTGACCCACCATTAAAACAACATTGGTTCTACGTCACAAGAGAGCACAGCGAACACGAGACCTGTACCCAAAGCTGGTTTAATGTTGGGCTGACAGCGTAGACGGTAACCCAGCATTACATCAACATTAGGATTTATTTGGTTATGGATAATAACATAAGCATTTTCTTCAATCTTAGCCTATTAGTCTGATGAATAATATGTTTGGTCCAAATGTTTGATTCACATTAAATTTATCAACCAGGCCTGGGTGAATGAATTTCGTCGATTCCTCGGGCAATTCGCAATCAATTTTCATGAAATTTTACACGCACTATTCTCCATTCACGTTGTGAAGTTTTGAAAAGTATTTCAGAAGTTAGAACATTGACATGTAAATAAATTCTGAGACGAAGCTAATGGGATTATAGAGGGCGACATTCTTGTTTTTTTACTATGTTAAATAGACTAACTTTTAAACCATGCAATATTTTTAAAGTAGTCGTGACGTGAATAGAAAATAGTACTTGTAAAATTTCATGACAATTGGTTGATAATTGACTGAGAAATCGGCGAAATTCACCACGGTTATTGTGAATCCGAATAAAGTACTATATAGAGCAAAATCATGCATTATGTCAATTGATATGGTTATATATCTTTAACGCGCAGTTAATATTTCTCTTTGATCTTTGAATAATATTTAATTAGAATGAGTGCTTACTTCATGTAAACACACCGCATTTAGCCGTTTTCTCATCAACTTATTTTAATCGTCACCCCTTTGAAGTTGTATCTCGCTACCGCGACCCACATCTTCAAGTGGTAAATGGTTAAATTGGCTCTGCAAGGGTTCAGGCAATTATTGGGCATTGTTTTTTATACGGTCTATGATTACGGCCTGTGGGGAACAAGCAATCGCCAAGGACATTTTTCAGGAATAAAATATGTGTGTGCTGAGCCCCACAGCCTCGCTTTGGATGCAACATGACACGTGACCTACATCACGTGATATTAGCCGTTGACAAATTCTGACAGTAACCGTCTTGTTTGTTGGTGGTATACGTCAGTATTCAAGTACTTAAGTATCCCAGGGAGATCGGGGGCACTTGTCAGTGAGGGTGATAGAATGGTTGGGGAGATCTGGGGTTCTTGTCACTGAGGGTGATAGAATGGCCGCCGCGTGACAATAGATTGGTATGTTGACAAACAACAGATGTCATCGTAACATGCTGATCTATCAACTATAATGGCTGAGTCTACACTGTATGCTCTGTAGTTAAGATTAAATGACGCTACCACTATGGCCACCTTTCACATAAGAAATATTTTAACTCAATAATTAGGAGAAAAAATAGAAATAAATAATAATTATATAGGCCTATATACATAATACTTTATATGTAAACATACATATACAGTCATGTATACGCACATACACCCACATACCCACAGTGTATTTCGGAGTGATTTCGTACTATATCTCTGTTTTATGTATCTCTAGTTATTATGGTCTTGTTATTTTCAGAGGTCAAGACCTGCAGACCTACATGCATGTCAGGACTCCATGACAAGACGGATATTTACCAACTCTGTAACATTATCCGGTAATTTAAGGGGAAGTATTTAATCATCGGTTCTTTTGACAGAAAACAGATCCACTGGGCAGCAAAACTGCAAACCAGAATAGATTGGTGGACGTACGGCAGACGTGACAATAGATTGGTGGTGTCACTGAAACTGGTCATAACGGAGAGAGCGCCGCAGGGGTTTCTGGGACAGACACATCTGCTTCCTGTTGCGTGTCGCAAGCCATGCAGACCTCAGGTCTGTATGGAAGGTGGAATACACCAAAATCACTGATATAACATGCACTTTGATACCAGAGCCGCTCACTATATTGAACCTCAATTTCTGACAAACAAAAAACTATACACTACAAGCCCTCACCAAACAGTGCAGTCTGCATTAGGTTCAATTTAGACTATAACCGGTAAAGACGAATTCTGTGAAACTCAATGACCATGACCTCCTTTGTTTTCACCGAGCTGGCTAATACAATGAAGCTTGGGGGAGGGGGGTAATATATAACCTTGTTTTCACCGAGTGACGTCATTGCGTTTCACAGAATGAAGTATGGGGGAGGGGGTCTGATATAACCTTGTTTTCACCGAGTGACGTCGCTGCGTTTCACAGAATATCATAAATACGTACGGATTATTTAGTACTGATGTAAAAGTAATGAAAACTTAGTTTTGTATGAGATTTTCAGAAAAGGCTTGTATTTGCATCTCAATCAAGAATTATGGAACTTTAATATTAGGCTTGTGTCTTATCTCAGATAAATCTATCACAGACTTAAAACATGCGATCGATTTGATTGACACGTAATATCATTTACTTATTTCAAGCTCGAATTGCTAGTGCAACTTCCACCCTCAAACAACGACGACAAACAAATATTTGTGAAAACACCCAGATTAAATTATTTGACTAACCATCTGAGCTCTAAGTACGACTATAATCGTTTCAATAATTTTTTATCATACCTGTTTTTTTGTGATATAAATTGATGTTCAGTCAGTTGGAATGGTTGGTTTCAAATTAGACAAATATCAGTAATTTTCACCCAGTTGAGGTTGTGAATCGCGGTAGCGAGACACAACTTGAGGTGGGTGAAAATTTAAAAAAATAACTCAGTGGGTGAAGGGTTAATTTAGTGTAGTTTTTCACGCGCCTAGCAAGACAAAGGTTAACTGTTTGGCTCACTGCGACACTTGAATTATACGTTGCTTAATCTAGAGCTGCCAGTTGACCTGGGGGTCAAGCTATTGCCTGGTTTTATGGACTCTTTATTATTGTTATCATTTGATGGATTCAGATAGTCAGAGATTGTAATATGAAAATAAATCCCCGTTCTCTCTATGTGCCTTGGTTATATTAAACCTTATAGTTTAAATTTAGTCAGTCAGATTTGCTACTTTGCTTTTAAAATGGTGACTTTATGCAATGTAATTTTTCACGCACATTAATTTTGTGCGTAGAGAAAAACAGCTAGAGGGACACAAAATCAAGTGAGTAACAAGTTTCACTATCTTATCTAATCAGTGGATTCAGTCAATACATTTATTAAGATAGGATAATTAAATTAATTAAATATGAAGCATCAAACAAATCAATTAATTAGGCGTGCAGAACATATTCAAGATTACCTAAATTTATGGTCAAAAAAAATTCTGGGTGAAGTGTACGGAACCAAATCGATACAATATATAACAAAATAATATTATAAATTATAACCTTTTATTGATAATTATGTGGTGAAAAAACGAATCATGTGGAAAAAGTGGTGAATGCTACCCTTTAACCCTTACAGTGCGGGGATCGACTTTAGTCGTCAGAAGCTGACGTATAAAGACGATCTGACGACTAAATTCGACCTCCGCACTGTAAAAGTAAAAATATTTCTAATGGCCGTAGACCCATAACATAAGTAGTCATTTTATCTCTGGTTTTGGTGCGGGAAACAAAATGATAGATCCTATGTTATCTTGGCAATGCTTTTTAATTTTATTTTAAGTAGTAGTCATTTATGTTTTCGTAATACCCAGTCTTTTTATGGCAAGGCCAGTTAACATGATCTTAGCTATGTATGTCATACTATGTATTAATATTGTCATATGATTTTACCAAATTAACAATATTGTATATACATGTACATATATCTCTCTTATTTCTATGACAAATAAGTCTGAATTGACTTTCTTTCTGTCAATAAAATATCTGTCTGTCTGTCTGTCATAGATATTCAAATGAATCAGAAAGAGCTAAATAAGACATTTATGATGATTTTAAATTAAAATAAACCCTTTGGCCTCCAGGATTTTCACAAAATTAATTTAGCGCTTTGAGGGTTAATTTCCAGGCGATGAAAAGGACTCGGCTGCAGATGGTGTCTCTTTCTGAAAAAAACGCTTTCAGTAGAGATTTTTGTTAGAATTTACGGCTTTTGAACAGATACTGACCCTTTCACGCCAAGCACGACCAGGGCGGATCCAGAGGGGGGTCACAGGGGTCACTATAGTCGTTTTTAATTTGTTGTATTAGCCGATTAAATCACAGTTATTGGGAATGAAATGTGTGTTTAAACAAAATGAATATTTTTCACCCACTTGAAGTTGTGGGTCGCGTTAGCGAGACAATACTTCAAGTGGGTGAAAATGTGAAGTTATTCAATTTATCGCTTTAAGGATTGTTAGTGTGCGATTCCCTACAGCCTGAATGTTACACCCTAGCATCTTCCCCGCTCACTCGTGGAGATTCAATATTGTGGGGAGCATCTGTGACCGAGAGGTAGCGTGCTCGGCCTCAGACCGCCAGGACCCTAATTCCGAATCCTGTGTTTGGAGGGCAGTATCATCTCATTCATTTCTCAATCCTCAGGAGGTTCTCCTGGCCCAGTTCAGCCTACATGGGCAAATTTGTTTTACATTCCAGCAAACACGAGACGTGGACCAAATGATGGGTTATCACAGACGGTGAGCCAACGTCAAACCAACATTGTGTCAATGTTTTCTGGGATGTCATATGACACTTCATGTGACATTGTGGAGGAAGTGTCTCTGTGAGGTATTTCCTCATCATTAAAATAGTGCAGTGAGAGCTTGAGTGTTATCGTAGAAAGACGTTGATGTATGATCACAACACGTATTATCGCTCAGTGACATTGTCGTCGACCAGAATCCATCAGAAGGTCACCTTCGGTACGTGTCTGTGTTAGTGCAGGATACTTAGGGACTCACCACTCATATCTGGAAGGAGGGGGGTACAGTTTTACTTCTAGCTATACAATTTGTTTCAAGAAATTGACAATGTTTCGCATAAAATTTGAACACATAATTTTTCTTTCCTAAACAATCGTGTTTCCTCAAAATAACTATCAAACTGCAAGTGGTTAGAAAATATGTATCTGCATTTAACCTCTTCCAACATGTGGCAAAATATGTTTTTCATTCATTTATTCAATGATTCATTTGATCATTTATTCATTTAATCATTTATTCTTTATTAATTTATTCATTTATTCATTTATTTATTCATTCATTCAATTATTCACTCATTCATTCATTCATTCATTCATTCATTCATTCATTCATTCATTCATTCATTCATTCATTCATTCATTCATTCATTTATTCATTCATTCATTCATTCATTCATTCATTCATTCATTCATTCCTTCATTCATTCATTCATTCATTCATTCATTCATTCATTCATTCATTCATTCATTTATTCATTCATTCATTCATTCATTCATTCATTCATTCATTCATTCATTCATTCATTCATTTATTCATTCATTCATTCATTCATTCATTCATTCATTCATTCATTCCTTCATTCATTCATTCATTCATTCATTCATTCATTCATTCATTCATTCACTCATTCATTTATTCATTCATTCATTCATCCATTCATTCATTCATTCATTCATTCATTTATTCATTCATTCATTCATTCATTCATTCATTCATTCATTCATTCATTCATTCATTCATTCATTCCTTCATTCATTCCTTCATTCATTCATTCATTCATCCATTCATTCATTCATTCATTCATTCATTCATTCATTTATTCATTTATTCATTCATTCATTCATTCATTCATTCATTCATTCATTCATTTATTCATTCATTCATTCATTCATTCATTCATTCATTTATTTATTCATTCATTCATTCTTTCATTCATTCATTCATTCATTCATTCATTCATTCATTCATTCATTCATTCATTCATTCATTCATTCATTCATTCATTCATTCATTCATTTTTTCATTCATTCATTCATTCATTCATTCATTCATTCATTCATTCATTCATTCATTCATTCATTCATTTATTCATTCATTCATTCATTCATTCATTCATTCCTTCATTCATTCATTCATTTATTCATTCATTCATTCATTCATTCATTCATTCATTCATTCATTCATTTATTCATTCATTCATTCATTCATTCATTTATTCATTCATTCATTCATTCATTCATTCATTCATTTATTCATTCATTCATTCATTCATTCATTCATTTATTCATTTATTCATTTATTCATACCTTGCACACCTGCTCGTTACACTGAGTAGGCCTAATAATGAATTCATATCCTTTATTATAATATAGGCTTATGTCCAGGACAAATGCTAGTGTACAAAGTGGGGGGAATTTAGCCACCCAGAAAGGGTACAAACTGAGAGAGGGGTGTGCTTTCCCGCGCGGTGCTAACAATCATTTACTGTACATTATTATGGTGATATAATGACCAATCACTTACTGCGCATTATTATGTTCATATAATGACCACGCTGCTAATTTTCACATATGATGAGTGCATGATTATACATATCTCATGAATAAGGCCATAGATTGAACCTTGTAACCCTGTAAAGCGACAAGCTAAAAAATAAATTGTCACCCACTTAAAGTTGTTTCTCGCTAACGCGACCCACAACTCCAAGTGGTTGAAAATTATTCACATTAGTTTAGTTCGAAACAAAACATTTTCAAATCTTGATGTTTAAACACATTTCGTTCCCATATATGAGGGGTTTTTATTCAGTGCAGTAACAATCCAAGTCTAAACATAATACACTAGTGATACAGAACATATACTGACTGATCAAATAACTGAAATCTGTTGCAGGTGCAGCCACATCTCAATAAAAATAAAATGGCTACTATTTTAGAGTGGTATTGGCATAGGGTGCCGCGTCCCACAGCGTCAAGTGGGTGAAAATTACTCCTATTTGTTAAATTTAAAACCAAAAATTTCTAAATCCTAATTTTTAAATACACATTTCATTTCCAATAACAGCTAATGAAACATATACTGTAGATCTGGTAATTTTCGCGTGTTAAAATTTTCTGATTTTGTGATTTTTCGCGAAGTTTATAATTCGCGAATTTTTCAGTTCGCTTTAGTATGCCGCTATTATAATAATAATTTCCGCAAGATTCTTGAATTCGCGCATTTGTCCTCCTCGCGAAATTCGCGAAAATTAAAAACTCGCGAATATTACCAGATCTACAGTATATAACTATTTTATTCGTGCTTAGTGATGAAAGGGTTAATAAACCATCGGTTGAGCAGCAGTAAGTTAACCCTTTCAGTGCGGGGACCGTCTTTATACGTCAGAATCTGACGTATAAAGACGGTCCCCGCACTGAAAGAATTAAAATGTTTCTAATGGCCATCGACCCGGGCGGGGCCACTAGGGTAGTGGTTAACGCGGGGACCGTCTTTAGACGTCAAAATGGCCGTCTGTAGACGTCAGATTCTGACGTCTACAGACGATCCCCGCACTGGAAGAATTAAAACATTTCTAATGACCGTAGACCGATAACATAGGTATTCAAATGAATCAGAAAGAGCTAAATAAGATTTCAAATTGAAAAAAACCCTTTGGTCTCCATGATTTAAACAAAAATAATTTATCGCTTCAAGGGTTACGTATTAGTCTGAATGACCAGATAAATGATGAATGTTGAGGGGTCTTCTCAAATAAAAAAAAATCAGAAAATCCGAGAAAAACTCAGATTGGCCAGATCCCAGCATCCCACCCACCCCCCATCCACTTTTATATATTTTTTTGAAACATGTGCAAGAAAGAAAAAAAAATCCGAGTTGGGGCTTGCCCCACACATCCTCTTCCGAATTTTCGAATTTTGTTTAACTTCACAAAAACCCTATGGTTATGAGCGGGAGGGTAAAGTGCCGTATTGTGTTATTATTACGGTAATAAGTAAGCAATGACAAATGTACAGAGGGTGACATCTGGTGATTAGGGGGAGAAAGAAGGCGAGTGTTTGTTCACCTAACAGTTTGTAATGACCAAATGTTGATGTAATGTTGGGCCAGCGTCGCAGACGTTGGGCCAACATTAAACCAGCATTGGGTCAATGTCTAGTATTGGCAATTGCTAGAACAGGGGTTGTATGTGTGCTGCATAACCCATTATGGGGATGTATAAACCATTATGTGAGAGGTGGGGGAGGGAGGGGGGGGGGGGGGGGCAGAACAAACCCCGATAAGTATGATTTCACAAATAGCCCGCGTTACCTGGTAGTAATGATGATAATGAGCAGACTAGACAAGTTAACAAGTGGTGACTACGGGGTTCTGAATAGCTCACATAAAGAACACTTGATCGTCTGCTAAACCAAGGAGGTTAAAACTTTTCAACCTCCTTGGCTAAACTGATGAGTCGTTATACACTGACCCAGTGGTAATAAAACACGATGTTTTTGTGACGTTGAATCAACGTCAGTGCCGTTCACTGAACTTCGCAACATTGTCGTGGACCCATTGTTGATAAACTATATCGACATAATGACGTCTATACAAACTATACTGCCCACAGGTGTATACAGGTCATTGAATGTGACACCCTAGTAACTATTGACCTACTTCTGAACAAATCGACACCTTATTATGCAGTTACAATGTGTTATTGTCGTACAATAAACTTGATTGATTGATTGATTGATTGGTTAGCTAAACGTCATGGTGTGAGCTTCTCACCAGCTTTCACTTTCTCATAATCAATCGATCAATTTATTCCATACAATGCAGTACATCGTTTTGGTATACACAGAAAACAATAATATGTATCAAATGTGCTGCTTGACAGATTCCTGAAAAAAATCCTTATATATTTAATAAAGATAAAGTATATCTGTTATACAACAATGTGTTTGTCATCTGACAAGGGAAGCGCGTAGTGTGACGTCTGTACATACTGCAAACCGGGAAATATTGGCGGATTTAAACGCTGGCGGTTTGGAGAATGAGAATACATTGCTGGAGGAGATGATTAATGGCGGATTTACTGTGATACGTGAGTATTATACTCATAGCAACACTCTTTTTAGTGGAAAAAATTGCGTTATTTATCAACCAAAGCCGCCCATATTAAACAGGTGCCAATATTTCCTGTTTCATACAGTTTCAAGCAAGTTTCAATCCGAATAAAATACCACTGAAATTGATATACGTTTTAGATAGTAAGGGTATTCCCCCCTGCCCTGGCCAGGGGGAATACCCTTACTATCTATTCGGATTCAACCATATAAAATAGCTTGTGGGAGATCCTGTTAAATTCATATTTCCCAATTTGAAAGGTGTTTGTTTTCCATAAGTAGTGATAGTTTTCTTCATTTCGAGCTGGAAATTGCGTCAGGAAATCCAGCTTCAATCCTTTTAATCCTGAATTCACCATTATCATCTTCATTTACTTCAAGCTGCGAATTGCTGTCGCAATTCTCGACTTGAAGTGAATAAAGATGGGTGGAAAATGAAAAAAATATATCGTTATTATTACAGTTCCACAAAAATTGTCATTGTAAAACCTTTCTATGTTTTTAGGAAATTTAGTCATTCTTCATAGATTGTCATTCTAAAGCCCCTCTATGTTTTAAGAAATTAAGTCATTCTTCATAGATGCGAAATGATGCATCGTGAGGGTTGAAAGGGTTAAATAAATGAAAAATTCAGCAGCATAACGATTAAACCAACATTGGCTCAACGCTTCGTGTTTGCCGAGTCAATCACTGTCTGATCAACCACTCCTAGAATTAGAGAGCGTTTAATTTCACAGCGGGACTGATAGTGATTGGAGAATAAACCTCAGATTGCCTGATTCTATTATCACCGTGAAATGTCGTCACAGCGGGAGGCGTGAGCCAGTCGCCAGGGGGCGAGAAGTGGTCGCTAGAGGGCGCGAACCAGCCGCTTATCTGGATATTTAGGATCGGGTGACATTGTAAACAAACATAATATGCTCCCTGACCAGTGGTCAATGGCAGATACAGCTTTGTGTGTGTGTGTGTAGGGAGAGGGGGGGGGGGGGCTTTTGCTGCTAAATTGTTTGTGTCTATTTTTCATCATTTGAAGCTAGAATTGCTGTCGCAATTTCCAGCTTCAAATGACGAAAAATGTGTTTATTAATGAAAAACAGAAATATCGCAAAATAAATTATCATCTCTAATTTAAAAAAATATTATGTCACTAGCATTTTGCTTCATTTGAAACTTGCTCGAAGCCGATTAAATACGGGTCTAGCAGGACAAGGGTAAACGTGTAGATTTCAGGAAAGCCAGGACAAGTCCACTAATTTGAAGACATTGTTTGTGTAAGATATACCCCTGTAAACATGATGCGTTAATCCATGTCGATTTAATGTTGGGCCAGCGTCGCAGACGATGGACCAGCATTGAATCAGCGTTGGATTAATGTCTCGTCTTTGCGAGGATGGCACAGCTATATATTTTACTTTATCATTATTTAGAACAAGCATGAATTTAAGCCATTATTGCATGCACTTGTTTATGAAACTAAATCATAGTGTACGACATTAGCCCAGCATTGTTTACCGTATGCGTGTTCACTGGGATGGATAATTACAGTCAGGGATGAGGGAGGTAGGGGAGGGAAAATGAATATTCCCCTCTTTACAGTGATGTCCAGGAGGCGAGGGTGGAGGGGAGAGGGGGCGGTGGCACACTTTGTACGTATTACGCCGGTCAGGCGAAACGTCAACACTCCAGCAGGGCAGAGCGGGGGGCGTCATGTGATACGATCTGATACGATCTGATACGATAACAGGCGAATGATACGACGTGAGTAAGTTCCCGTGAAGACTAGACTGCTAGCAAATAAATATATATCGTCAACACGATTACAAACAATTTTTGCAGGTATAAATTCATGTACACATACACAGAAAATTATATCGAATAATTATGTATTTTTTTTAGATCAATTGAATATTATCTAAAATGATCTGCTTTTCTGAGGTAATCGGGAATGATTGACCTTTTAACCCTTACAACGCTGAAATACTATTGTATAAACCATGGAGACCAAAGGGTTTTTTCAACTTGAAATCACCATAAATGTCTTGGTCAGCTCTTTCCGATTCATTTGAATACCTATGTTATGGACCAACGGCCATTATAAATATTTTATTTCTTTCAGTGCGGAGCCCGTCTGTAGACGTCAGATTCTGACGTATAAAGACGGTCCCAGTACTGTAAGGGTTTAGTTCTAGACATGACAATAGTCTTTAATGTTCTCGCTCAGTATGTATATAATACCCTATTATATATATTGAACGACAACAATAACGGGAATATAGAGGCCTACTATATATATGTAGGCCACCAGCAATATTATCTTAGGCACTGGGGGACAGAAGCGTGGATACAGACACATTTGCTAGGGTACATAGCAATGCTCGGACTGTACATCCTCTCTAGAGATTCTCTAGAGAGGATGTACAGTCCGAGCATTGCTATGTACCCTAGCAAATGTGTCTGTATCCACGCTTCTGTCCCCTAGTGATCCTAGGTGCTGTATAAAATACAAAATGTTCTCTCAAGCCAAAGAAAAATAATCTCATAGAAATATTAAAACTAATGGCACTAATGGCTGAGGAAAATCCCACAATACATCACTTTGGATTTTCGTCTTCAAATATGAATGAATAAGCATAATAAAGCTGTTGCTCCTGAATGTTTTTATTGGCATAAATGTAAAATGTGATTAAACTGTTACAAAGGCAGCATAGAAGCGGAATTCCTGCTGATGTGATTACGGCTATGGCTATTTGGTTGTTGTTATTCTGTAATTAAGCTTGTTACCTCTATCAATTATAAGGTGCCTAACCTATCAGCTGAATGTAACACGCCACCTGCCGATCATTATCACAACCTCATTAAAGTGACGTCATCGCCGCCTGACCAGGTATCAACTATAAGGCTAATCCGCAAATGGGTCATGGTGTTGGGGCGTAACATTTATTTATACAGAACATTTGATAGGCGCGCACCTCTTGAACACGAGAGGTATACACAGCTCCGTTATTTTTGTTACTTAAAGTGACTATCCCACCACTCAACCTTTAATACTAATAGTTTTCACAGATTTTAGACTTGATAAGTTCATCAACATTTATTGAATTTTAACTGTTTATGTAAAATTCCACAGAATGTCTACTGTGGTGGACATCAGACCTCCACGAGTTAAAATACACAATGTCTATTTTCAAGTCAAATCAAATCAAATTTATTTGCAAAACAATTAACATTGTATCGGCAAATCACATTCATTTACATTTACTAAAACATATAAAATAGTCATATTACAAATATATGGTTATATAAAATATGATTCAAAGAAGTCTGTATATATTTACATGTACTAAAACATATTATATAAACATATTACAAATACATGGTTATATAAAATAAAATATCAGTCAAAGAAGTCTGTCCCACAATTTAGTCGACATCAGAACTCTAGGAGTTAATGCTTTACTACTACACCTTCACTTTTCACTTATTCCAATATAATGAACATCTATTATAGAGTCACCCACATTTAAATACGAAAATACCAGACCCTGATATTAGGTGGTAATTTTCTCAGCCGTTACCACATGAGACTTGAAAATACGAGCTTGAACTCTAGCCACTTAAAACTTACATCATATTCATTTGCCTTGAAAGATTAGTTGATAATTTTATTATTATGCAGTTTGATATATCTGCTTGATATATATGTAGAATAATAATCGGCTAAATCTGCTATGGTGACCATTTAACATCGTCAGTCAATGAAGATGATGGTAATGAACCTCCAAAGGAGCAGATTTGAATGTGTATACAAGTGGCAATTTTTTTGTAAATTGTTTTTTTTCAACACGTTCGCTGCTGAATTGTTTGCTTTTAGTTTTCATTCATTCAAAGCTGGAATTTCAAACGCAATTTCCGGCTTGGAATGACACAAAATATTTATATTTATAAAAAAAAATAGGAGGCTCCCAAATTCAATTATTTACATAACTGAGCATGAACCACTAACTGTTTGATCGCTAGAGGTGACATTTTATTTAGAAAAAAAATTATGCTTAGGACCGTACTACGGGCCTAGCAGTACAAGGGTTAAAACATGTGAGACATGCGTCACTAGAATGTAAGGGGTTAACGGTGGGTATTTGTCACGTGTCACCGGGGCACATATGAACGTCCGATAAAACAATCGGGCTTATCTTATCGACGTCATCGTGCCATCGGTCAATCCGACGTTTAACTTTAAGACTCTCTTTTGATTGGCTGACTGGTAGACGTCACGTGATTCAGTTGCCCACTTTATGAGTCGTCGTTTGATCAAATTGTTTTCAGGATTGCATTTAAACTCGCTGTTTGCCTTGTTAATGTTGTTGAACCCTATCAGTGCGGGGACCGACTTGAGGCGTCACAATTTGACGTCTATACACGTCAGATTATGACGCCTAAAGTCGGTCCCCGCACTGAAAGGGTAAAACATTTATAATGTCCGTAGACAAATAACATATGAAGCAGAAAGAGCTAACTACGCCTTATTGCGGACAACATGTGTAAATAGGCTGAATATCACATGATATCGCCTTGGATAGTTTATTTGGTTCGACTGTGGTCCGAAACACAGAATAGTGCTCCAAACTGTTCAAATGAATGAAATGTACAGTGATGGTGTTGCGCAAAATTAAATAAAGAAAATTTTTACCCACTTGAAGTTGTGTCTCGCTACCGCGACCCACAACTTCAAGTTGGTGAAAATTACTCATATTTGTTTAATTTGATCCCCCGTTCTGTCGAGATACTACAAAGAGTACAACAAGGAACGCAAAGCCAGATTCCTTCACTCACCAGAAGAGCTCGTAGATCCTCTATCAAGTCTATTATAGAGTCATTAAGTGACTGACACGACTCGGTAAAGCACGATTCCCCACCAAACATGAGATGATGAACGCATGTTGTTATAACGTTGGGCCGGCGTCGTACACGGTGGCCCAGCGTTATATCAACATGCGGCGATCTGAATCTCTGCGCACGGTGCCCCCCTCCCCCCCCCCCTGCCCCCTCCTCCTCACACAGAGTGTGCTGGGCTATTATCAGACCTATTACAGAGTAATTAATCCCGTGACACGCCTGTAAGAGCCACCTGGTGAGTAGCAACTTGTAAACTGACACTTCACTCTCCATGACTGCACCTGACACCAAGGCTGCGCGCGCATACCAGCCTGGTCACGTGGTCTAGTGGATGTCCCATCCTGCTTGAACTGAACAATGAGTTTTTTACTTCTATGCCTTAATTTGAATACCGCTCAATTGATAATAAATCAAATAGGACATTAAAATCATACCCTGTGAAACAGAAATGTAAAATCATTCTACATAAAAACATCGTAGTCAGGTTTGTACACATTGGTGGTTATTTCACAAAAAATTGTATTTTTTCTTCTACTTTCATTGTAAATTGATAGTACCGTTCACAAGCGGGTGTAGGTTTGGGGCGCGTTCTGCTTCCTCTTTTGATCTCTAGGTTGTGTGAGCTTAATCTTATCTGGGTTTTTGGACGTTTAATGGAAGGTGGAAAGTTATACTGCATGTAAAGTTACATTACATAGTTATTCTTTATTTCTGCATATATCCTTAATTTGTTACCCCCATTACCTGAGCTACCCGTATCTTTGTTTCATATTTCTTTGAAGGATGTTTTATATTGAGACTTTAAACTCTTTTTTTCAACAATTTCAAGAGATGGATTTCGTCGGGTAGGCCTACAGACTGTTTCTCCCAGTAATGTAATAATAGCATATGATGATAAAACGGATTAAATTCGAGCATGATCGGTCTTATTGGTTAAATGGCTAATGATGAATATGTACGCACCAACAATATTTCATTTAACAATAATATAATAGCTCTAGATTTAATTGTCCTCGAAAATCCGGTAATCAGCAAAGAACGTCACCTGTGCTTTCTATTATCTCCAAGACGGCAGTTAGTTAATACACTGCTGCCGTGATTCTGGATCTATATGGATCGCCCTATACAGAGGTACCACCTAGCGGTGAGTCCGCTACCATGTTACTCTGTGACCTGTACACCCTACCCCTTTTCTGGTACACTCATTTTTACTCTTTTCTCTCTATCATTCATGGTGGTCAGAGACCATGGCATTGTTTGTTGAGTTTGCAACTTTCCTTTATATAAGTAAATAATTAACGTTACCTATTTCTCTTTTATACCTGATTTTCTGTAATGTATTTACCATGTCTAGTGAAAGTCTAAGAACACTAGCTTTGCTAACTTTTTAATAATAAGCGTTTTTATCTAAAATTTTGGCCAGCTGATCAAAATCTGAATCAATTTTATATTTCTTACACTTTTCCGAAAGTCACTTTAACTGCAAGTTTCACATGGACCGAAAGCATGTGTCGTACTGAAGACGACGATATAAGTTTTATTTTTCAAAGTTAAACACTTAGTTATTTATGATCTCTTTTCTATGTTAAACTATCAGTAAAACTAGCACAACTTGTTGTCTGCTAAAGTTTCCGGTATAGTAGAATTCTGGGTAGGGAGTGTGTGATTGGATACATTTGGAACCCAGGTTCCCGACATAAAGGTCATGTTTCACTCTTCCCGCCCAGTCAGTCCCTACCTCACTTGTCATCATAGGACGTCGAGGACGGCTGCACTCCATGTCACCTTAGACATGTAAATCTTATGGATACTTGTATAATAAAGCATCATGAACAATCTAAGCTACAGCATCATCTTTTATTTTGTTTTATATTTATCACACAAATCCCCGTGTGATACTATAATTATTTCGTTATCTACTCACATCAGATCTGCGCCGTCCCCAGATCTTAACTAAGATTATATCAGAGAAACTGTTGTGTAACAGGCTTAATTAGTACAAACTATAGCGACTCTATGGGTAGAAAATGGGTAAAAATTGACCAGAGTGGCAACCTTTAAAATCCGTCAACAAGTTGAACAAACCAGTGTTGTTTACCAGTGTTTTATCAGCATGTTATCTATCAGATATCCATCAGATCTGTCAAAACGTTTTCTCCACAATTAATTAGCTTGACAGGGCTGTTTGATTTGTTGTAGAGCTGGGTGGTTGACAGGGCGCACCAGGGGGTGGGCGATAATACGGCAGGGAAGACCAGGATAGGGGCGATAATCGGGCGGGACTCTTTACCTCTTAGTGCGAGCATGGGGGGGGGGATACAAACAGCTTCTCCGTCAATGAGGTATCAAGCCGAATCGAACTCCTTTTTTTATTATTAATAACACCACCAGGTTGACAATGGGTCATTAGAATTTTGGGTCGTATTTTTCACTTAAATTAGCAGTTTTTTTTAAACATTTCAAGTTTTCTGCATTCTTTTTCCTTTCTTTTATTTGTATTGCTCCTTTGATTCTTCCTACTTTTTTCTTCCTTATATCATTTCCTTCCCTTTTCACCCCCCTTTCTGATTCATTCATTCATTCATTCATTCATCTCCTCTCCAGACCCTCGACCCTTATCTCACTTTTTTTCCTCATACCAAAATTCCGATACCTATTTCATTAATTTATTTTAAAGCCACGGATACACATACATCAGGTATCCAAAGTATAAAACATAATTTCTTAATCTAGGCTCAAGGAAATTCAATAGAATTTCCTTGCTAGGCCACATAGTAGGCTTATATATCCATACAAGACACCGCATGAAATTATAGGTAGGCCGGCTTATGCATGCATTTTTTGTCATTTATTTCTATGTTATGTAGACTATAAAACATATGTTTTCTTATAATATATTTAACAAAACGATGTACTGTATTGCTCAGAATAAATTGAATTGTGTGGCCGGTGTGTGGCACCATAGGGATTCAGATTGTACGATAGTGACACGGTGAGCGATAATAGGTGTTTGTGATTAGGCAGCCTGGACGATAATAAGTGATGATGCTGTGTGTGGGGCAGACCGCGGCAAATTGATCCTTGATGAGGATTTGATCCGGGTGCTGTGTGACACCCCCCCCCCCCCCTACACAGAATAAGGAGCACCCTCTGCATGCGAGGGCCTCAGATAACACAGAATCAAGGAACACCCTCTGTATGCGAGAGCCTCAGATTACACAGAATAAGGAACACCCTCTGCATGCGAGAGCCTCAGATTACACAGAATCAATGAGGACCCTCTGCATGCAAGAGCCACAGATTACACAGAATAAGGAGCACCCTCTGCATGCGAGAGCCTCAGATTACACAGAATAAGGATGACCGTCTGCATGCAAGAGCCTAAGATTATCCGAATCAAGGAACACCCTCTGCATGCCAGAGCCACAGATTACACAGAATCAAGGAGGACCCTCTGCATGCAAAATCCACAGACTACACTAAATGCCAAACCAAATAAAATGTAACTGAATAAAATAGTTTTGTGATCAAATAATTTAACCCTTCAAGCGCTAAATTAAATAATTTAAATTTTCTCCCAGTTGAGGTTATGTCTCGCTACCGCGACCCACAACTTCAACTGGCTGAAAATTACTCATATTTGTTTAATTTGAGAACAGATATTTTCAAATCTTTATACAAATGTTTATACACACATTTCATTCCCAATCACAATGATTTCGCTGTCTAATAAAACAAATTAACGACAATAGCCGTGATTAGTGATGTATTTATTTATTTTTTGTTATTTAAAGCTGGATCTCCCTTGTCAGCAATTCCAGCTTCAAATGACCGGATTGGGACACTCCCCTCCCTCCCAACACAATATCAATATGCGAGTCCACAAATCAAGGATGACCCTTTGCATGCGAGGCTCACAGTTTACACGGAATGAAGGATGACCGCTATATAGAGATTAAACACAAACAACACACGCTAAGCTTAACCCAATAAGCGCAAATCACGACAATGGTCGTTGTTAATTTGTTTTACCATAGTTGATCAAATCACAGCTATATTGGGAACGAAATGTGTGTTTAAAGAACATGCAAGATTTGCAAAAGTTTGCTCTCAAATTAAACAAATTTTCACCCACTTCAGGTTGTGGGTCGCTGTAGCGAGACACACATTTAAATTATTTAAATTAGCGCTTTACGGGATAATGGGCTTAAAGGGTTAAAACGCTTAGAATGCAATAAAAAGGTCTACATTAAAATATAAATAATTCAGTTTTACAAAGTGCTGTACCACGTTGCTTACCCGTATACATGTTGCATCGCACCCTCAAGCTTTTAAAGAATGAAAAACAGACATTGATTTTGTATTTTTTTTCCAAGCGCAATTTCCAGCTTCAAATGATGACAAGTAATTATAATATGGAAAATATACATCTCTAAAATTGAAAGTTTTCATCACCTGAGCATTTATCACAACCCATAATTCCAACTTCTGCGTCATTTTATTTGACCTAAAACTACAGGACACCATATATGTACGGCTGTAGCAACACAAGGGCGTAAAAATATTGAAATTAAACTGATGATATAACCCCCTTATAAGGCTGAAGTATTCTATATAAACCAAGAGCACAAGGGTTTTTTTTAAATTTGAAATCATCATAAATGTCTTATAGTCAGATTCACATTGAATTCATAAACCAGGATTGCTGAATTTCGCAGATTTCTCAGTCCATTCTCAACTAATTTTCATACAATTTTTCACACACTATTTTCCATTCATGTCGTGACTACCCTGAAAATTGTAATAAAATTCTGAGACGAAGCTAATGGGTTTATTGAGGGCAACATTTCTACATGTCAAATGGTCTAACTTTTTCAATACTTATCAAAACTCCGCGAAACTTTTAGGGTGGTCACGACATGAATGGAAAATAGTGTGTGTGAAATTTCATGAAAATTGGTTGAAAATTGACTGAGAAATCGGCGAAATTCATTCACATCGGTTAATGTGAATCCGACTATAGTTAGCTCTTTCTGGCTCATTTCAATACCTTTGTCATGGGTCTACGACCATTAGATATATATTTTAACCTTTCAGTGTGGGACCGATTTAAGTCTGTTGACGTCAGAATAGTTCCCCGCACTGAAATGGTTAATAGAGAGGGTAAACAAGACATTGAAACAATGTTGGTTTAATGTTGTCCCACCGTCTACGACGCTGGCCCAACATCAAATTAACATTGTTTCAATGTCTCTTGTCTACCCGGTCTGTGACCAGAGCAGGCCCTGCTGACCAGACGGGAGATGTCCGGTGTGCTGCCTGTCAGGGGTGCCACAACACCCCGATCAGGGGGGGGGGGGGTTGCTTGACACGTGATTTACGGGGATGTCATCAGTCCATACTGATCCATATACACCAACACGTGAATCTGTGTATACAGAGCGTGTCAAGTGGGGGAGGGCGGTGTCAGGGTCTCTATTCAAAAACGATTTCAGGGGTTTCATGCATATATAACCGGTTATCTTTCATGATCAATTTGTATTGTTTCCTCTCTTCACAATTAATTATATTCCCAAATAAGCTCCCTCCGTCATTTCGTCAGAAGGTAACGTGACTAATTGACGTTCTTTATTCCTGTTGGTACACAACTGGCATTATGTGATTCTCTCAATTCACGTCAAAGATTATACATGTAGGTACTTTTGCCTCCTCAATAGAGCCCGGTTTAATGCCTGCGCGTCACAAAGGCATACAAGCATACATTCAAATCGGTGATTTACTATACTTCTTTAAAATAAGGTTAATACATTATAATTTATCTACAATTTTTTTTAGATAGATCTGATCAAGAGTAATACAATATGACTAATCTCCTGTACGACGAAGAATTTGATTGCGAAAATAAATATCATTTTTACCAGGAGTCAAGAATAAGTTCGCTCTTATGATTTAGAAGCCAATGCTTGTAGAGACAGAGCGAAACCAGCGATACAGCATAATTAAGATTGCTTGTTATCTTTTTACTAAAAACAATGTCCTCGAGCTGAACATTTCTGAAAGACAGCAGTTTATTATATACCAAATTTGCTTTACTAGCTTACATTCATATTACAAACTACTAATTCTGTCAATTTCAGCACATTGAAAACATCTAGGCGTAAGTTTGGTTTTCTACCCCCTAATTTGAATGACACCTGAATTTACGGTGGTGATTGGCCGATCTCGTCATGTGCCAGGCTGAGCCACTCTTCGATTGGTCGTGGGTAGAATACTAGACTTGGTCCAACATGGCCATCTCACAGAATTGTCTCACTTTGAAACCAACTATCCGCATGCTAAAATTATACTTAAAAGTTTAGTTCTGTTATTAAACATTTTGATTTTAAGAAAAAAAAAAATTCTTCTAAATTTAAATTTACAAACATGCGATGTTCCCATTTTTCTATATTTATCGGATAATTAGTCTGCATTAGACTACTGTATTCTGTGTGACGAATATGTTTTAACAGACAAAAAATAAATTAAATAATATAAATATATGATTAGTCGTTTTGTCAGGGATTATGATATTAAAACCGTTAAGAGGTTATAATTTCACATCAGCTTAAATTTTCCGTGACAATTTCGGTTATAAATAAATAGTGTTTATTATAGGTCTATCTAACTCAGTCAGCTCAGCTCAGCGTCTTAGCCAGAGTTATTAATATACACAAATCATAGGGAAAAGGGACAAATCATAGGGAAAAGGTTGATATTGGCTTTTTTCAAATTTCCTTATCTACTCCAATTTACGCAGTTTTTATCGTTTCACATCTTCGTTGCTTAGCAGTTTCGCATTTTAGTGGTTTTGTACTTTCGTTGCTTTGCGCTTTCGTACATTTGTTGTTTTGTACATTCGTGGTTTTGCAGTTTCGTTAATTTGAACATTTGTTTTCATGAATTTTACTTTTTGTCCTCCCCCATGCCAGGACAACGGAATAAACATTAATTTTCACCTGTTTTTTTCAACTAACCCTTCAAGCGCTCAAATATTTTTGCATAAACTATCAAGACCAAAGTTTTATAAATTTGAAATCATCATAAATGTCTTAATTATATCTTTCTGATTCATTTGAATGCCTAAGTTATGGGTCTACAGCCATTTTAAATATGTTTAATTCTTATAGTGCGGGAATCCACTTTAGACGTCAAAATCTGACGTCTACCGACGTCTAAATTTGATCCCCGAGCTGTACGGGTTAATGTAATATATTAACACCTTTAACAATAACATCAAATCGGCCCGTTTATTTTATTTATCATTCTACAACAGACAGACAGACAGATATTTTATTGACAGAAATGAAAAGTCATTACAGACTTATTTATCATAGAAATGAAAGAGATATATGTATATGTATATACAAGATTGTGATTTTTGTTAAAATCATATAACAATATACATGGTATGACATACACAACTAAAATCATGTTAAGTGGCATTGCCAAAATAAAAACTGTGTATTTCGATAATATGAATGACGCCTACTAAAATAAATTAAAAGGCATTGCCAAGATAACATAGAGGTCTATCATTTTGTTTCCCTCACCAAAACCAGAGATAAATTATAGTTAGGTAACAAATCTGATAATTTCAGAAAACAAAAGATGTTGCACTTGTATTATAACCCTAGTAGGTAATGGGTGTTATAACCTCAGTACGTGTCACCGAGTCTCAGTCAAACGTAATAGGCGTGAAAGTATAAACTGCTTACACCCAAGAACACAATTACTTAAATTAATTTTATTCAGAATAATACTCTAATAAAAGTACATATCTTCAAAGAATTCTCAAGCAAAACGATATAAGAATACATGCGTAATTATAGATTAAAGATATGATAAATTAGTCTAAATAAATAAATAAATAAGTTGTAATATTGATGTGAGGTGCGGTGCACATTTATTAAGGTGTTTAGTATTTAAAGGGTGCTATTTCAATGGACCATACGCCAAGTACATTCTCCAACCATAATATACACGTTACTACAAATCTGTCACCCCTGGGCACCCCTGTATCCCCAGAATATTCATTGGGAAGCAATATTCTAAATATGACACACACCAGCACGATGATACGTGCTTCAAAATCGCGTATTATTTGAAAATAATTTGATATTGATGATAAGATATAACTAAATTTGAGCGGTTTGATATAAATGTCCATATTTCTGTGTACGCTTACACAAAAGTATGAACATTTATCACGCCTATACCCAGCAAAAAAACAATACAATAACCCAGAGCTGGTTTAATGTTGGGCCACCGTCTGCGACGCTGGCCCAACATCAAACCAGCGCTGTCTCAGCGTCTTGTGTTAGCTGGCCAGAGTGTGTGGTTTGGCCACGGCCGCCTGAAGTCAGAGGTTTCTGCCCAATTTCCCGCACACCTGATTCTCACATTGAGCTGTCACCGTAATCAGCACGCTGTAATTGACCGCGCACTCGCTAGGTGGTGTCAGTGTCACATTTGTACATGAGTTCTGACAGTAGTTTTCCCGCCTCGCGCGGATCTCACTCAACTCTCGCCCGCCACCGCCATCCCGTATTAGTGACACAGGCATATCAGATCAAAACAAAGTAAATGCAGTTCTCTAGTAGTCTTAACGTCTGACATTAACTTTTAAAATAAGCGAGTGAATAAATGAATATTGCTCCACGTCGTTTTCTACACAATTTTACGTCGCTACAGAAGGAAGTGTGAAATCTGGACTACAGTTGTCGATTCACAGGGCAGGGGAGGGGTTCCTTTAAGCCCTCACGATGCATCAAAGCATCACTTGACATCCCTGAAAACAGACTTAATTTTCCTACAACCAAGTGTTTTAGAACAAAACAAAAATTTCCATGAAACTGGTTGACCAATACATAATGATTTTCTTTAATTTTTAAACCACATCAAATCATCTTCATCCAATACAAGTCGAGAATTGCGACAGCAATTCACGGCTTGTAGTGAATGAAGATGACAATGGTAAATTCAGGCTTGAAAGGGTTAATTAACCCTCTCAAGCCTAAATTTTTCATTGTCATCTTCATCCACTACAACCTGCGAATTTATCTTGCATTTGCCGACTTGTAGTGGATGAAGATGACTTGAAATGGGTGGCAAATGAGAAAAAGTTATTAGTATTAAACAGTTCCATGAAAGTTTTTGTTCTAAAACCCCTAGGTTTTAGGAGAGTCATTGTTCAGAGATGCAAAATGATGCATTTCAAGGGTCTTTTTTTTGGGGGGGGGGGGGGGAAGCAACCGAATTTCCATTGGACCCCCTTTTTTAAATGCTGGATCCGCCCCTGAACTATGGCCTACTGTTATAGTGCACACCCTAGGTCTTTGAGCTGGTTGTACTGTCCAGTGAGCAGAAGACTATTGTTGTTTCAGTATGACGCTGGCCTAACATTACCCCTAATTCTTACAGTGCGAGGACCGACTGGAAACGTCAGATTATGACGTCTAAAGTTGATCCCCGCACTGAAAGAATTGAAAATTTATAAAGGCCGCACGTATACCCATAACATAGGTATTGAAATGAATCGAAAAGAGCTAACTAAGAAATTTATGATGATTTAAAATTGAAAAAAACCCTTTGGTCTCCGTGGTTGGTACAACACTATTTCAGCGTTGTAAGGGCTAATCACGTCTTGTCTAATTGTCGCACCGTTTTTTTCAGTTTTGATGAATGTGTCGAGTTGTTTCCATGGGTTCGGTTTGCCGCGCGACGAAACACATCTAAAATTGCTGGACTTCTGTGTTTTCCGCATGCGTTTTTCGCATGGAAATTATCTTTTGACGTCATTATATGAGGTTTCCCACTGCCTTCGAAATGCTGCTACGGGTCACAGAGCTTCCATACAACGCATTATTATACTTTTTAAAACTTTTAAAAAATCAGAAAAAAGCTTTAATGTCTTTATTACATATTTTCATATATATTTTATAATCTCTCTTCCTAGAGCTTCTCCAGCTTCTTATGTTTCTGCACCATCTATTTGATTTTTTTATGCCAAAATATTTTTTGAAAAACAATTTACTGTTTCAGACGTTGCCTTAACACAGCCAAGTTATTTAATTTGGAATTTTCACCCACTTGAAGTTGTGTCTCGCTGACGCAATCCACAACTTCAAGTGAGGGAAAATTATTCCGATTTGACAAAATGGAGGTCAATGATTTTTAAATCTTGCTGATTGATGTCACGTTTTAACTTAACTTGTTTGTAAACTGGTATTAAATGTGTTACTTAATTAAAAAGAGGAATATAACTTGATCGGCAATTAAAGGGTCAAGATACACCTTTTTTATCAGTATTCCCCCCTAAGCTCCTCTGAGCCCAGGGCTGAACTCACGACCAACAAACCCGGACAAAACATTCTGGTTAACGCCCTGTTGTGCAGCGCCTATGAGCTCGGGTTCGCTTGGAGTTAGGGGTTGTAGATGTAGCAAATCGTATATCGTAAACCATGCCATCCTTCCTGTCTGTTCCACGTGGAGCAAGTACCCACATGGACCTACAAGTACACACAAGTTCCCACATGGACCCACAAGTACCCAAAAGTTCCCACATGAACCCACAAGTACACTCAAGTACCCACATGGACCTAGAAGTCCACACAAGTACCCACATAGACTCACAAGTACCCACAAGTTCCCACATGGACCCACAAGTACCCACAAGTACCCACATGGACCTAGAAGTCCACACAAGTACCCACATGGACCCACAAGTCCACACAAGTACCCACATGGACCCACAAGTACACACAAGTACCCTCATGGACCCACATGTACCCACATGGACCCACAAGTACACACAAGTACCCACATGGACCTAGAAGTCCACACAAGTACCCACATGGACCCACATGGACCCACAAGTACCCACATGGACCTAGAAGTCCACACAAGTACCCACACGTACCCACATGGACCCACAAGTACCCACATGGACCCACAAGTACACACAAGTTCCCACATGGACCCACAAGTACACACAAGTACCCAAATGGACCCACATGTACCCACATGGACCCACAAGTACACACAAGTACCCACATGGACCTAGAAGTACACACAAGTACCCACAAGTACACACATGGACCCACAAGTAGGCCTACGCACAAGTACCCATATGGACCCACATGGACCCACGAGTACCCACATGGACCCACAAGTACACACAAGTACCCACATGGACCCACATGAACCCACAAGGACCCACAAGTACACACAAGTACCCACATGGACACAGAGACGATTCGAAAAACAAGCTGCCACCTAGCGAATTAAATATCATTATATTCTATCAGGAAAACTCTACACACATTGAACCAATGTTAGTTTAATGCTTAGCGAAGACGGTGGGCCTACTTACCATCGGGTCAGTGTATTATCTTAGCTGGGTATGTTATAAAATTTAATACAATTTTAGAATTAAAGATGTTTATGCTGATGAATTATTATTATTATTTTTTTCAATAATTTGTCTTGTCTTCAGTTTTGGTAACAGAGTTACATTGCAGTTTAATCAAATTCAATGTAGTGAACGTATTGAAAGCTTCAGCTGGTAAGTTTATTTCATTTGAAGCTGGAATGTCTGGCGCAATTTCCAGTTCCAAATGAAAAAAAAAGTATCAAATTATAAGACAATTGTATATTGCATGATTTTGTCTGACGATTTCCCGTTGTATATGATCAATATTAAACCCTTACGGTGCGGGGATCGACTTTAGGCGTCCGAATCTGACGTCTACAGACGTCAGATTCGGACGTCGACTTTAGACGTCCGAATCTGACGTCTACAGACGTCAGATTCTGACGTCTAAAGTCGATCCCCGCACTGTAGGATTAAAAATATTTCTAATGACCGCAGATCCATAACATAGGTATTCAAATGAAGCGGAAAGAGCTGACTAAGACCATCCTCCTGGCAGCAAGTCTTGACACAGCGAGGCCGTCAGGCCAAGCCTTACTGAATTAGCCATACCATCCACCTATTGGGGTAGGGAGGGAGATTTAGATATTTAATATTCATTAGTTTTTCAAAAAATGTCTTTTTAATGTTGGCCCGCTGTCTGCGACGTTGGCTCACCATTAATTCAACCCTCATGCACGTTGTGGTGAGATGTGGTGGTCAGTGTCTGAGACGTTTCCGGTGAGCTACTCGGCCAGCAGACATGTGTTGTTTAATGTAGGGCCGGTGTCGTAGACAGTGGCCCCACATTAAAACAACACTCATGCCAGAGGTCAAACTTGGGTCAAACAGAAAAAATATTTTTTGAAAGTCCCCACTCCAATAGGCGGATTCAACCCTGTTTCAGCAAGGTCGGTCTACGACCTCAGGAATAGCCAGCCTTGCAGAGGAAGATGACTAAGACATTTATGATGCCATCAAATTGAAAAAACCCTTTGGCCTTCAAGGTTTTCATAAAATAATTCAGCGCTTTAACCCCTACAGCGCGGGGATCGACTTTAGACGTCCGAATCTGACGTCTGTAGACGTCAGATTCTGACGTCTAAAGTCGATTTTCGCACTGTAGGATTAAAAATATTTCTAATGACCGCAGACTTATAACATAGGTATTCATGATGACATTTATGATGACATTTATGATGATGTCAAATTGAAAAAAAAACCTTTGGCCTCCAGGGTTTTCATAACATAAATTCAGCGCTTTAAGAGTTTAGTAAACTTTCAGAATTTATTAAGATGTGAGATGTGAAATAGTGATTCCCATCTTTACCCTCTCAGTGCAGGATCGACTTTAGATTAACCATTAAAGCGCTGACAATTTTTACAGAAACTATAGAGACAAAAGGGTCTTTTTCAATTTGAAATCATCATAAATGTCTTAGTTATTTCTTTCTGATTTATTTGAAGACCTATGTTATTGGTCTACGCGTCAATTATAAATATTTTTACTCTTACACTGCAGTGATAGACTCTAAAGACGTCAGATTCTGACGAATAAAGTCTCTCTCCGAGCTGTAAGGGTTCTAAAGTCGGTCCCCCCACTCAAATAATTAAAACATTATAAAGCTAATTAAATTACTACTGACCACTGAAGATCTGGTTCAAAATTACGAGGACAAAATTTAAACCGATTTAATTGTTTTAGATTTTAGTAAGGATTTAGTAAGCTTTTGATGTAGTTCCCGACCAAAGTTTACTTCACAAACTTGATTATTACTGAATTAGAGAACCTACACTACTTTGAATTCAATATTTTCTCACCACTCGGACACAAAAAGTAGTAGTAGATGGTAGCTTTTCAGATATTGCTCATGTGAGTTATGGTGTGCCTCAGGGTACAGGACTTGGTTCTATTTTTTTTCTATGCTATATTCACGACCTCCCATTCTGGGTCTCATCTGATGTTCGACTCTTTAATGACGACTGCCTCATTTATCCACCCAGAAAATCTAAGGACGATCAAAAAAAATCTACAGGAGAACCTAACTAATTTTTTAGGGCTGCGCAGACATTTGGGGGATGACATTCAACTTATCCAAGTGTTCTGTCCTCCGAGTGAAGAGACCCCGGGCTAAAGAAATAGCTTCAGACTATCAGCTCAAAGCGGTCACACTCGGAAAAGTATCAATTTCACCTGACTTTGGAGTCAGCATCATTGAAAAACTGGAATGAGGGATCACGTCTCCAAAATTGCGTGTAAGGCTAATTCCACACTGGGGTCAGGGACTCCCTGGACACACAATATAGGGGCCATGGACTCCCTGGACACACAATATAGGGGTCAGGGACTCCCTGGACACACAATATAGGGGTCAGGGACTCCCTGGACACACAATATAGGGGCCATGGACTCCCTGGACACACAATATAGGGGTCAGGGACTCCCTGGACACACAATATAGGGGCCATGGACTCCCTGGACACACAATATAGGGGTCAGGGACTCCCTGGACACACAATATAGGGGCCATGGACTCCCTGGACACACAATATAGGGGTCAGGGACTCCCTGGACACACAATATAGGGGCCATGGACTCCCTGGACACACAATATAGGGGTCAGGGACTCCCTGGACACACAATATAGGGGCCAGGGACTCCCTGGACACACAATATAGGGGTCAGGGACTCCATGGACACACAATATAGGGGCCAGGGACTCCCTGGACACACAATATAGGGGTCAGGGACTCCCTGGACACACAATATAGGGGCCATGGACTCCCTGGACACACAATATAGGGGTCAGGGACTCCCTGGACACACAATATAGGGGCCAGGGACTCCCTGGACACACAATATAGGGGTCAGGGACTCCATGGACACACAATATAGGGGCCAGGGACTCCCTGGACACACAATATAGGGGTCAGGGACTCCCTGGACACACAATATAGGGGCCAGGGACTCCCTGGACACACAATATAGGGGTCGGGGACTCCCTGGACACACAATATAGGGGCCATGGACTCCCTGGACACACAATATAGGGGTCAGGGACTCCCTGGACACACAATATAGGGGCCAGGGACTCCCTGGACACACAATATAGGGGTCAGGGACTCCATGGACACACAATATAGGGGCCATGGACTCCCTGGACACACAATATAGGGGTCAGGGACTCCCTGGACACACAATATAGGGGCCAGGGACTCCCTGGACACACAATATAGGGGTCGGGGACTCCCTGGACACACAATATAGGGGCCATGGACTCCCTGGACACACAATATAGGGGTCAGGGACTCCATGGACACACAATATAGGGGCCATGGACTCCCTGGACACACAATATAGGGGTCAGGGACTCCATGGACACACAATATAGGGGCCAGGGACACCCTGGACACACAATATAGGGGCCATGGACTCCCTGGACACACAATATAGGGGTCAGGGACTCCCTGGACACACAATATAGGGGTCAGGGACTCCCTGGACACACAATATAGGGGCCATGGACTCCCTGGACACACAATATAGGGGCCATGGACTCCCTGGACACACAATATAGGGGTCAGGGACTCCATGGACACACAATATAGGGGCCAGGGACTCCCTGGACACACAATATAGGGGTCAGGGACTCCTTGGACACACAATATAGGGGCCATGGACTCCCTGGACACACAATATAGGGGTCAGGGACTCCATGGACACACAATATAGGGGCCAGGGACTCCCTGGACACACAATATAGGGGTCAGGGACTCCCTGGACACACAATATAGGGGCCAGGGACCCCCTGGACACACAATATAGGGGCCAGGGACTCCCTGGACACACAATATAGGGGTCAGGGACTCCCTGGACACACAATATAGGGGTCAGGGACTCCCTGGACACACAATATAGGGGCCAGGGACCCCCTGGACACACAATATAGGGGCCAGGGACTCCCTGGACACACAATATAGGGGTCAGGGACTCCCTGGACACACAATATAGGGGCCAGGGACCCCCTGGACACACAATATAGGGGCCATGGACTCCCTGGACACACAATATAGGGGTCAGGGACTCCTTGGACTCACAATATAGGGGTCAGGGACTCCCTGGACACACAATGTAGGGGCCAGGGACTCCCTAGATACATAATCGAGGGGTGGCCAGGGACCCCCTAGACACACAATCTAGGGGCCAGAAAGTCCCTAGACACACAATCTAGGTACCAGGACATTACCTATGTGCAATGCTGAGAAATCGAGCGTATAATTTGAACAATTTACAACGTTTTTTAGTAAATACCAGCATGACTTCTGGCTCATTTTACTTTTATAAGTTATCTCAGCTGCTACAAAAATGATCTTGGCCACTGAAGAAGTGATCACAGCCACTTTAATAGTTATCTCAGCCACTACACAAGTTATCTTGGCCACTGAAGAAGTGATCACAGCCACTTTAATAGTTATCTCAGCCACTACAAAGGTGATCTTGGCCACTAACAAACTGCTGTCAGCCACTGAAATAGTTATCTAAGCCCCTACATCTTGATCTTGGTCACTGAAAAAGTGGTCACAGCCCCTTTAAAAATTATCTAAACCACTACAAAAGTGATCTTGACTACTAACAAAATGATTACAACCGTTTTAAATCTCAGTCCCAAGAGATCTTGACCACTGAAAAAGTGATCACAGCCACGCCACTTTAAAAGTTATCTCAGCCACTACAAAGCTGCTGTTATCACTTCTTCAATGGATAAGATCATCTTGTTTGCGTCTAAGTTCATCTTTGTGATAGATGATATGACTTTTAGAGTGGTGAACATAGGCCCCCCTGTGCTTTACTGTTCAATGCTGATAATTTTCATGAAACTCACAAGTTTCCCTGCATCTAACTGACATGGCGGCACGGGCACTCATCCCTTTGTTGCTCCCCCCCCCCCCGCCCCCTGTTCTTTGCTGATCAATGCTTCACATCAATAATTCACATGCAATTCATAAGTTCCCATGATTTCTTCTTCTTCTTCATCAAAATACAGCTCACTCCTCTATATATAGAATATTATCGAGCCGGGTAGTGGTGATGGGTGTGCTTTGTGTGAGTCATAGGGTGTAAAGGTGTAAAAGGTGCTTAGTTCAAAATAAATGTCTTGTGCTAGGCCTAGGAGCCTGTGCGGTGGTGCAGATTAAAAACAGTCTGTTGTTCACAGGGTCAACATCGCGGGATCAACCTTGGATAGGGAGCTCTTGAAGCTCTCCAACGTTGGCTGGCTGGTCAGTGACTGTGGACAGCAGTTCCATAGGCGCACAGTTTCTGGAAAAAACGAGTGTTTGTAGGCTATGACACGCGTATGGACCTGGATGAAGTGATGCGCACTGCCTCTCGTGGTAACTTTCACCGGTGTAAGATGGTCTTGAGGGATGTCAGCAAGACCGTGAGTGACATGGTAGAGCATTATCACTCTACTCATTGCACGACGGTGAGCGAGTGAGTGCCATCCTGGGGTCTCAATTAGTGCGGAAACACTGGAGGTGCGTCTATATTCACCAGTAACAAAACGGGCGGCACGTCGCTGGACCATTTCTACTGCAGAGATGTTCTTGGTAGTAGGTGGATCCCACACACAGGAGGCATACTCGACTGAGGGTCTGACAAATGTCTTGTAGCATGTTTTTTTGATGTTAGCAGGACATCTGTTGATGTTGCGCTACAGAAATGCTCGGGTGTTGTTGGCCTTCTTGGTGACATTGGCTACGTGGGCGTTCCAGGTTAGCTTGCTGTCTATGGTGACGCCCAGATACTTCGCACTGCTAACCTCCTCAGGACAGTGCCGTGGATGGTGTAGTCACTGTCTATCCTCCTCTCCCTCCTGTTTGTAATTCCTATCACCTCACATTTATCCGGGTTGAACTGCATCAGCCAGGCAGCTTCCCACTTTTGTAGACGATCCAGATCTTGTTGCAGAATAACAGCATCAGCTGGTGAGTTTATACGCCGGTAGAGGAGGCACTCATCTGTGAATAGGCGTGGGGTTGAAGAGACACGTGATGGCAAGTCGTTAATATAACAGAGGAAGAGGAGTGGGCCCAGGACTGAGCCCTGAGGTACTCCTGATGTAACTGGGGCACTAGCTGAGGTTTTCCCCTCCAGGACAACTTGTTGGGAGCGTTGAGAGAAGAGGCATTTGATCCACTGGAGGGTGTTTCCTCTTATGCCATAATAGTTGAGCTTAGCCTCAAGCCGCGCATGTGGCACTTTGTCGAAGGCCTTAGAGAAGTCGAGTAGCACAGCATCGATTTGTTCACCGTCGTGGAGGCATTTGTCTAGGTCATGGACAGTCTGTATCAGTTGAGTGTCGCATGATCTTTTTTGCGGAACCTGTGTTGAAAATCTGATAGGATTGCGTTGTGGTCCAGGTGATCCATGATGTTGCTGTGGATGATATGCTCGAGGCATTTGCATGCTATGCAGGTCAATGATATGGGCCTGTAGTTGGATGGACGAGCTCTCTCCCCTTTCTTGAAGACCGGTATAACCCAGGCATGCTTCCAAGCGGCTGGTAGTGCACTCTGATCTAGTGAGGCTTGGAATATCAAGGTCAAGGCAGGGGCGAGCTCGCTAGCATACTCCTTGAGTAGCCTATCCAGTATCTCATCAGGGCCAGCAGCAGAGTGGATTTTAAGGTCTCCTAATAGTTTCTGCACACCCTCCTCACTCAAAGTAATGCGGGCCAGGTCAGGGTGGGTGCTGTGGCCAAGGCTGGGAATAGCGGAAGTGTCCTCTTTTGTAAAAACTGATGAGAATTGATCGTTCAGGATATTGGCTTTCACCTGAGAGTCACTGTGAGCCACCCCATCTCTCTTTAGAGGAGCCACACCACTATTGTCACACTTTTTGCTTTTGATGAAGGACCAAAAATGCCTCAAGTTCCCGGGTTCTGTTTCATCTCCGGTTATCACAGAGTTGATATATGAGTAGTATGCCTTGCAACACTCAGATTGAACCTCGCGTTTAGCCGCTTTAAATTTAGCTCTGGCCTCAGCAGTTCTAAGTTTGATGGCTCTGCTGTGATAGCGTTTCTTACGCCGAGCAAGACGCTCGACCTCGGGGTAGATCCAAGGTTGGTCAAATCATTGTGAGGTCATTTTGGATGGAATATGGTGGTCCATGGTGGATTTACACTTGGTGGAAAACTGGGACCACAGAGTGTCTATTGGCGTCTGGGTGGTGTTTTTTGACGTGAAGGCTTTAGAGAAGGAGGCGAGGTCTTTCTTTATTCCTTTCTTGTCTGCCTTACCCCACTTGTGTATTTTCCTCTTAATGGGTCTTTGTCTTTTGGGAAGGATGTTAGAGTCCACAAAGACGGCGGTGTCGTGGTCGCTGATGCCTGGTATTGGTTCGCATCTGTTGACTAGAGTTGTCTATTAGTCAGGAAAACATCCAGAGTGTTGTTGATTCTGGTGGGGAAAGATACTATTTGAGATAAGCCGAGAGTAGAGAAGAGTTCCAGGAATGTGTTGTTGATTTCATTGCGATATTGGTGGGACACAATAGTGTCAGAGAGCCAGTCAATGTCTGGTAGATTTAAATCACCAGTAACCCACAAGGGGTTATTTGGAAATTGACCAGCAATAGTCTGGATGATATCACAGAGGAAGTTGGCATAATCCTTGTTGTTATTAGTGGGTCTGTACACTCCCAGCACTATGAGTGGATGTGGACCATTAGTTTGAACTTTGACACCAACTATCTCGCAGTCGGAATCAATGGGAATTTGCTCAGCAATAATACCAGAGCGGATAGCAATCATTACCCCTCCATAACCATCAGATCTGTCCTTTCTGAGTGGTGGATCGTACCCAGGGGGCATAAATTCACTAGAGTTTATAGAGTCTTTTAGCCATGCTTCTGAGCCAACGAGAATGTCGGGTTTGGCGGAGTCAAGCATGTTTTGAGCACGTCATTTAAGAAACTAAGGGGAAGGCCTAGGCCTAGATCTATATGGTTACATTGACTGTAATCTTATCAAACTCTGCATCAATGAATGATACACAAAATCCAATTTTAAAAAAATGCAAACTGACTCTCTGAATTGCTCAGAATTCATCTCCAGTAATCTATAAACCGTCAGCTTCTGGGGGCCTACTGCATATTGGGGCCACTTATAATTCTTTTGGCCTAGGGCCTTCGCACACCTAAATCCGGTGCTGCGCATACTTATCTGCATCACTTTCTTGCGATATAAATTACTGAAAGCTTCACCTGATGCCCCCTAAAGCTCTTTGTGATTGATCAGTCGCTTGTTTGTGTGCAACTAGACTGCCACCGTACTGCGACGGACTCTGATCACTCTTACACCAGTCGCATGATACTCCCAGATTGGTCGCCATTTACATTGTTATTGCAAACCTTCTCATAAAAGTCGACGACAACATGCACTGCCAAGTGACTAGAGGCGAAAACCGACACGTCATTGCACGTGACTAGCCTGTACCTATATATAGTGGAGAAATAGAGGACATAGCCAAAAGGCTCTCACACACCGTAAAGAATACCCGATATTGCTAAAAACACAACCGTCATGGCAGATTATAGAAAATCGCAGAAAAGCTGGTTCTACCACGCTATTGCAGCGATCCTAAAAGTGTCTGTGTAGGTCCTGCACCGGGTATTCCGCAAGCAACAGTAGAACATTGGGATCGTGTCGCAGGACATGCCCCTCCGCAACGACGCTATACGCCGCCTAAACCGGGCCATGACTCGTTTTGACGACAGCTTCTGACGTGACTGAAATCTATAAAATCGTAGTCATTGGAGGGTTCTTACCGCACAGATTGTTTAAGAATACTGTCGTATCCTAAGCAATCGGGTACAGTCTTTGCGGTGTGTGGGAGTCTAAAGTCTGAACCATGACTCCTCCCAAACAATCGTAGTCCCAGACTGCTCTCAGATCAATCTTTTCAAATCTGCCACTAGTGTGAGATTTGTCACATACAAAATGGCGAGTACTTGGCCACAATTCCCCTCCCCCTAATTTCGACTACTTGATTTTCCACATGTCTTCGACCTGTCGCCAACAACTCGCGGCAGTTGTAGAAAGAATTAGAGATTAAAAGCCGATTTCAGTCACAAACTGGTTGTAATTCACCAGCAATGACAGTGTGAAATATACATTGTCTTCTTTAATTATGAAAAATATCATGTCGCAAGTGTCCGGAAATTGCTCACGCCTAATGCCAGCAAATTGTAAACGATATAAAAAAAATCAACTAACCTTATCATAATAATTATATTTATTAATGGAAAACGACTTGTCCAAATGACTGACATATTCGCTACAACGCAAAAAAATAAAACTGGTGTAACCCAGGCTTCCATATTAGGCCTTCTTCTATTTATTATTTATATCAATGATTTACCTCTTTAGAGTGATTTTTGGCAATTTATAATCTGTGTAGATTATACATTTTTGTTCTGTAGTATAATACATCCTGACTGTCGATTATGTCTTTGGCCAGCAGCTTCATGGAGGTGCCAGTCATGTTAGCTCACAAGTGTTGTACACTTACAGTAAGTCGATTTAAATATCATTAATGTGGAAAACACCGAACTAAGTCTCATTTTTCCGGTAACAGGACGGTGCTTCCAGTCGATGTGTTAGCTTATTAATACTGGTTAAATATTATACATGTATTTAATAACCAGCTGTTGTTGTTTTGCTTTCAAAGTATTCTTGGTCTTTGACATGTAACTATGGTGAGATGGCAGACAGACTGTTTATGTTAGCTTATGTAAATTAAATATTTACCTTTTCTTCATTTGAACTTATCCCTAGTCATATTTTGATAATGCGTTTGTATTTCTAATTTTTCTCGTTATCTTTCATTTATTTTTTAAATGGTGTAGATACACTTTTAATTATTATGTTTTGTAGTTATTTCTAATTGATATATTTGTTTAAATTGATTAAAATTGTATACACATTATTTATTTTCGTTCGCTCTCAAGATAACGGTGATAAAGATCACATCTAAATAAGCAGGCAGCACATACACAACAGGGAAACATATATTTTTTGTAATAGTTGACTCACAGACTGGAGAATTAAAATGATGATTACATCCGTCACAGGGACCGTATATATATTGCCATATATCGTAGGCTTCGGATTGGTCAGGAAGGTACAACTTACGATATATCGTAGGCTTCGAATTGGGCGGGAAGGTACAACTTACGATATATCGTAGGCTTCGGATTGGGCGGGGAGGTACAACTTACGATATATCGTAGGCTTCGGATTGGTCGGGATGGTACACCTTACGATATATTGTAGGCTTCGGATTGGAAGCCTACGATATATAATACTTGTACCAGAATACGGGCCCAGGTCTGTTTGACAGATATCAGGGATTAGCATCACTATGGATGCTGGCAGATATGACCGTGATGGAGCTGGCGCCTGTGATGGTCACAACTGACTATATATAAAAACAGGTGCTAGTAATAAAGCATGCATATAGTGCCTTATTCAGTAATATTAACCGTTTACACCATGTACCCGCTATGCATTCTTATTTAAATTTGCCACCCACTTCAAGTTGTGTCTCGCTACCGCGACCCACAACTTCAAGTGGCTGAAAATGACTAATATTTGTTTAATTTGAGAAAAATTTGCAAATCGTAAACCCTCATTTCATTACCAACAACTCACTTGCTAATGATTTAAAAGGTTGGGTCGGTGTTGATTTAGGTGAAAACCATTGATATCAAACGGTAATAGTCTTTCTTTTTCTCTAATTATGTTCATCCATTTATTATATGGCTTGATGCATACAAATTCAATACAGTATTTTCAATATCAATAGTAAACTAAATTACATAGTAAAAGCGTATGCAATGGATGTCTATACAATTGACTAACACCCAAAGAGATTGACATCCATAACCAGGATAATAATTAGATACATCTCACAATGTCTTAAAGAAACGTATGTTGACAATAGTCGTATGTATAAAATATACAATAAATAAGGTTTAAAACATAAAAGTTCAATATAAACCATGTCGGTAATAAAATCATTAATGTGCATGTAAAATAGTTAAAATAATAAACGAATATATCGAAAACACGCACACAGCTGACATCGACAAGTACCTGTCCATAAACAGATATTAGTGCACATACATTTATCTTTAAACTGAGATAGAAATCTTCTAGCTTGGCGACAAATATACCACACGAATGGTCCACGCGCATTCCTGGTGGTCATTGATCTCATAATGTAAATATTCTGTTAGAGTGAAATCTTTCATACGTTTCTGTTCTTAACAGTTTATATTATTGACATGTCTAATTTATTATGTATATGTATGTTCATAAGACAAATAAATTGTGCTTTATTTTGGCTCTTTTTTATCAATTAATATTATTACTACATTCTATACGTTTTCTATTATTAACTATAATGAACTGCCCAAGCCAGTCTGCAGTCAGTTTGAGCCGTTTATAACCTGTATAATCATATTGACTATATTTTTTCATCATGTCAAAATTAAATACAGCAAGCCGTTGATAGAAGGTCCATAGACGTCCGCAATTATTATTTCATGACAGGGGGGGGGGGGCAATTTTAAACAGGCTCAAAGCCCTAAGCCAATCCGAGCCCTCCATGTTGTGCATAAACAGATTGGAAGCAGCTTTTACTACCCTCACTTCGTTAACACATAGTTTGAACCATTTTATTTTTGCAACTTTTTTCCAAAATATAGAGAGGTTCAGTTTACTGTGATGGAAGATCTTTATGTTGCCTTGCATCACAAGAAGTATATGTCTAATAGATTATGTCTATGTGTTTTTAGCTCCTTAGTTACTATTGAGGGCAACAATGAAGAATACTTGTAAATCATCACACGCCCTGGATAATCACATGATACATAGAGCGTGTCAGTCTGCTGGTCCAGGAACAGGTGTGTAGGCCAGCGGATACCATCCTCATGAGATAGTAACTGTCCAGTACAGTGACCACGCCGGTCAAACATCACCACCTGATGATCTTCATCATCAGCCACGAGTATACGACCTTCATCGTCTTGTATCAGGTCACGTGGTCTTAATCGCCATAGAGGCGACACTGCACCATCCTCCGTGACCAACATTACCTGACTGTGGTCACTGATGGCGTAGCCTTCACCAGAAGACAGGGACGTGATAAACCGGGGTCTCACCTGTTCTGACAGCTGTATGTGACCCAAACACTGACCACTGCTATTATACTTATACAACCGGTTAGTATGATAGCTGCATACCACCAGCTGTCCACTGTTGGTCACACACATACCATATGGTACATATGAGAGATGTGTGGTTCTAACCAATATCGGCTTGATTTTCCCATCCACCACCAATGCATTCAACCAATGTAACATCAAGTTGCCACTGTCAGATATGACAATGTAATGATTTTTATAGTCTGTCAATGCCACCATGTAGCGTGGATCCTTTAGATCTGGTACCCAAAACTCACTGGGCTGCAAACTTGCTGCCTCATACACGTGCAGTATTTCATCACATAGAGTCACCACCAAGTGCCCTCTATGTAGCACCAGTCCTGTTATCCAAGCATTTTCCTTGATATCCAGCCTCAGTGTCTGCCTGGCTACTGGGTCGCGTGACTTCTCCTGTAAAATGTAACAGTGTGACATACATTTACACTAATATAATGATTAACCCTTTCAGCGCGGGGATCGACTTTAGACGTCAGAATCTGGGGTGCATATTACAAAGAATCCTAACTTTGATTATATCTCAACTTTCTCTTATTTCCATTACAAAAAGTTAGGATCTCCTAACTTTTCGTAAAGGAAATAAGAGAAAGTTGAGATAGGATCAAAGTTAGGATTCTTTGTAATATGCACCCCAGGTGACGTCAAAATAGTAGAAGCTAACTAAGATATTTATGATGATTTAAAATTGAAAAACAAAACTCTGGTCTTTTGGTTGAAACAACAATATTTCAGCCCTTTAACCCTTTCACCACTGAAGCCCGATTTTATGTGCTGAATGCCATAGCATTCAGCACATAAAAACGGGCTTCAGTGGTGAAAGGGTTAAGGGTTCATTTTTTCTGTGAATTGATCATGAGCTGAAACATTCAAGAGAGGGCATGAAATACTTGATTGGATTGTGACATATCGTACAATTATCACTGTACATAATGTATAATAAAGCCATCTATCATTTCTGTATTAAGTGAATGAGGTGCATCGATCTTCGAATAACACATTCGTCGACCTGTTTATTTGTTTTATTATCAAAATGCTTCATTGTCACGTCACATACAGTTACACAAATATACGCAAACAGTGTTCATTTGACTGCGATATGGGAAAATACAGCACTCATCCAATGAATAAGGCACATAATGCCATAACTGCCATTTAAACTAGACTATACCACAGCTGGAGTGCGATATGGGCTGATACAGATATACGTCTCATATTGAAAATCACTGTGTAGCTTGTGAGAAAATATATGACCACAGTGAGTAACTTTACCTCAAACAGCTTATCTACTTCTCTGCTACCCTTCTTGTCGAGTTGTTTGTAAATAGCTCGCAGCTAAAAATAAATAGAAATATCATTTTAGACAAAAATATTTTCCAAAACATAGCATAATAATATAACGATATGCACTGGAAGCTACATATGACTATCTGTTAATTTTTAATAAATAACCACATCAAAATAGGTGTGAAAAGTAAAAGACAGCAAATAAAAAATCCATAGTAATCACTCCTGTAAATATGTCATGTTGTGATACCTTAGGCCTGGTGATTTTGTCTCCCAAAATCGGGAACAAACCGTAGGACTCTGTCTATTTGATACTATGTTTCTATTGAAAACATCTATGTATATTATTTTTAGATCAAATATTGTTAGATATATAACACAAGCCTAAGTGATTTTAGTTTGAAAATATAGGCCTCAATCTGACGATTTATGGCCTTCCGTCTGGCATTATCATTGGAGCACCACCATCATGATTTGTAAACCCGTAGTAAAGTTTGAATGTGAAGTTACGAGATTCAACTAATGAGCTATTTTTTTCAATTGCTACACCCCCCCCCCACTCCTCATACGCCCCTCTATCACAAGATGAAAAACCTTCAAAAAACTGCAAGAACTTCAAAATGTCAAGTACAAAATGTTTCACCCCACCCCCCGAAAAACTATCCTCTTCTTGGAAAAATCTGATTTTTTTGTTTTTTGTGCAAAACATGACCACACTTAAAAAGCCACTATTCACCATCCTGGTGGCTCGTAGTATATATAACTGCATACTATATATGTTTTCTCATAAATATTGGTACTTGTGTTCTATGTATGGGTGCGCTATATACACCACAAAAAATGGTAAGATTTATTTCGTCTTTTTTTTTCAAAAAATGCCCTGATAGTCCAGTGGATTTTAACAAAAGCGTGTTTCGCAGTATGGATGATGTTTTGTGATTGATTCTTATACTATGGAATGTCCCCAGCAGAAATCAGCCGAGAGCCACATTGGCATCCTTGGGCGGAATTTTTTCATAGGCAGAAACAAAATGGCCTCCAGATATTTCAAGGTCAAATATGATTTTTCAACAAAAGAAGCTAGAAAAAAGTTGTCATGTGATTTTGAACATGTAATCTCTTTCTTGTATTATTTTCATGATCATCTTCAAGGTCAAAAAGTCAATTTCAAGGTCAAGTAATCAAAATTACCATTTTTAACAAATGAAGCTGGAAAAATGTGTAACACCTCATTTTCATGTAATTTTGACTGGGCACTCCATTCTGACATTATTTTGATTATTTAAGGTCATCTTCAGGATCAAAAGGTCAATTTCAGGTCAACTCAAGCAAGAGAAAATATCATTTTTAACAAATAAAGCTGTGTAATACCTCTTTTTTATGGTGTGTAATACCTCTTTTTTATGGGATTTCGACTGACAAATATAGTGATTATGTCAGTAATTCAAAGTCGTATTGCCAATTCCGTGGTAAAAAATATGATTTTTAGCAAACATTAATATTAGAAGGGTAGTACGTCTTTTTGCTCAAATTTTCACTGAATAATCCATTTCTGCGACTATTTTGATGATGAAGGTCATTTTCAAGGTCGGTGTGTCAATTACAACGTCAGGTAAGCGAAAGTATGATTTTTAACAAAAAAAGCTAAGAACTGAACAAGTGTAATACCTCTTTTTCGAGTGTAATTTTGACTGAATAATCCATTTTTGATCCTATTTTCATAATTAAAGGTAATTTTCAAGGTCAGCTTGTCAATTTCAAGGCCATGTAACCGAAAATATAATTTCTAACAAATAAAGCTAGGAACAAGTGTAATACATCTTTTTCGTGTGATTTTGTCTGGAAAATCTATTTCTGATATTATTTTGGTGATTTGAAGAAAAATTACCTTCAGAAACGGCTCAGCAGTTATTGAAAATAAGGTACATATTTGCGAGCGCATTGACCTATGTCTATTTTTTTTAAATAGAGTAAATATTTGCGAGTGCATTGCACTACCCTTCCATGGCAAAAGGGCGTATCTCCAAATGGTAAAATGCAGTAAGTGCATTGCCAAAAGGTAATGCTTTTACTGCTTTTTAACATTTTTCACTTACAACTTTGTTGTGGAAAACCTCTAAGGTGTATTTGGAGGATGATAAAGCAATGATGAATGTCAAAATCTCAGAAAAGCAGTAAGTGCATTGCCTTTTGGCAATGCACTTACTACTTTTTTGACATCTTGAGATACTCCCTTTTGCCATGGAAGGGAATTGCACTTATGCCACACCACACACACGGACATACTAATACATGGACACGATGGGTAATTCTAGGTCCCCGGTGGGGGACAATAACTTACCTCACTCAATTTCTGATAAAATTTCTCCTCAGGACTTTCAATCTAGACAAACAAATGTACCATACATAATTATTTAGATCAAATATTTAACACACTTCTTTCTAATCATAGTAATGGTGATATTTTTCTGTAGAGTGAACGTAGAACATACTAAATCCACACATCTACCATACAAAATCCACACACATGCATAAGTGATAATAATAATAATAATAATAACAATAATATTATATCAGCTCTAAAAAATTGTACCACTCAAAATAAAATGATACTTATCACCAATATCTTGTTTAATTAATGATCAACCTCACCATAGATCTTTGTACAACTTGTGTAACAATCACTACACAACGAACACATTATAGCGCTTTCAAACACAAGTAAAGCAACACAGGATTTTTTATTTTTTAACAGTTGTGGTGACCACAATTATTATGGACTAGCCCTAATCTTCGAACTTGACTAAGCCATTGGAGAGTCAGACTAATGTTTTTTTTAATTAGGTATATATTTGCAGTATCATGCAGCTAACCCACTGACACCTACTATATTGCTGAAGCAGGAATAAATGACAACTTCTCCAGTGGGTATATTTGCAGTATAAAAAATGAAAAAGGATGTCATGGCCTCCACTTAAAAGTGTGTTTTCACAAGATGCACATTAGGCACAATTTCCCTCCGACATTAGATGCACACCTCAATCCCGAAAAAATGATGCCAATCAAAATAGAATGGTAGCCCACCAAGTACCACTACATTACTCAATACATCTATCATGCTCACCAACTATCTTGTAGATGTTTTGCTCGCGTTTTGTATGATCTCCAAAGCCAGTATGCACAGAGTACACACCCATAACATGTTAAAAGTGGTCTCGTGCAACCAACCCACTGATACTATGTCACTGAAGCACAGTTACAAACTAACGATGACAACTTCCCCCAGGGTAGTTATGTCAACAGACAATTGGTTTAAATGGTATTTAAACGCTTGTGGTAATTAAATATTTATACTCTTTTGACATTTTTCCAATAATAATGAATTGTTATCATTTTTATGTTGAGCACTTGCAACAGACTTGACCCTTTAACCGCCGGTGCCGCATATATTCGGGTTTTTATTTTATATTAGCACATTGACCCTTTAAGTCCTCACGATGCATTAAAGCATCATTTTACATCCCTGAAAACAAACTTAACTCTCCTACAACAAAGAGTTTAAAAACGAAAATTTCCATGAAACTCTTTTACAAATACACGCCAATTTTCTTTAATTTTTCACCCTCATCAAATCATCTTCATCTACTACACGTCAATAATTGCGACAGCAATTCGCGGCTTGTAGTGGATGAAGATTACAATGTAAAGTCAGGCTTGAAAGGGTGAAGTACCACATATTGAATATGTTAAAGAGAAAATGTGACATCAACTAGCAAGATTTGAAAAGAATTGACCTTCATTTTGTCAAATCTGAATAATTTTCACTCACTTGAAGTTGTGGATCGCGTCAGCGAGACACAACTTCAAGTGGGTGAAAATTCAAATTGAATAATTTGGCGGTTAAAGGGTTAAAAGTACTTGTTTCTTGCATTTATAACTACTGATACTCACCTGTGATTCCTGTGTGATGGCTTCTGCATCATCACCAACCTGAACAACAGACAGAAAATTCTAAGATTCAGCACTACATGTCTACACAGCCTATAGAGTCGCACTCCATCTATGTCGCTTCCTCTCTGTTCTGTTATAGTCTTGCTCCATATTTGGCTCAACAGAGAAGAAAATCTGATAATACTAAGGGATGTTGCAAAGGTAAAAATTTGGAAGTGGGTGGGTGATTCCAGGGCCATTTTGGATGGAAAATAGAAAATTGAAAAACCAAGAAAAAAAAAAATCTTTGATGATTATTGCTTTCCAAAAAAATTTTTTTTAGATGTCTAGAATGTTTTTAACTCTGCAAGTCCCCTAAACTGTTCGCTTCCATAAAGAGTAGGTGATCTAAGTCAGGCTTGGTTCAATATCAAACATTCTCACTTTGTACCTAATAATCTACGACAGGTCAACCTGGCTAGCATGATCCGCCTAATGTTGTTAACCTATAAAGGAAACCCGCGTAGAAAACAATCTACAAGCTGTCCTATGTTTTTTATTGTTAGGTCATAGTCGTATACAGGCAGTCATGGATAATATACTTATTTATACATACTTAGTTGGATTAAGTAATTTTTAAATGATGTTTGTGTAAATTTGTATGCAACAACCATACTGACACAGAAAGGTAACAATAACTGAAAGTTGGAAATGATAAGATTCAAAGGCGATACATGTAGCATCTGTTCTGTTTAAATGCTTTTCGTGATATACTATAGTCCTATGTGAACCCCATGATTAGACAAGATGCATATTTTCATAACCCATGATTAGTTATTATTAACCCATGTTTATGCCTGACACTCACAGAAATCCAGTTACAGCTAGGGACATATATTTACGAAACAATCCATGCTAGGATGATTTAGAATATGAGAACGTAAATACACTTGCAGCGACCTATCGTGTATTTTGACCATGGGAGACGATAAAGATCAGCTAGGTCTCTGTATGTTAGAATCAGTCAGAGATGAATATAGTTTATGGCTTCAGAGCGCTCTCAGCCAAAACCACAGGAACGAATGGTGCAGTGTTTGGGAGTATTATCCCTCAAACTGATCATTTATAACCATATCAAGTACAGCTTAGGATATATCACCCATATTTTGTTTCTCTGAAGTCATTCTAGCCTGGTTACCATAGCTGATAGCATACCAATGATGGCACGCTACCTACAACTGATAAGCTAGCAATACAACGCTAAGCCTCCTGTGCGCACAATTCAGTAGATTTTTTCCAGCTAGCTCTCCAGACATAAACACACAAATGATAAGTACCCATTGAACTTGTATATTTATTTGCATTTCTGCTAGTATGGAAAATAAAATATCTCCATGGGGCATACTCTACTCTCAATCTGTATGCTCTTTGCAACCACTACACATAGGGTAAACACACAAAAGATTAGTTAGACATTATCAAACATTAAAACTGTGTTTATGTTAAACACACGCAGCAGCCTTAAGGGTACCCATCACGCACACTTACCTGTGACCCCTCTGTGTTAGAGCTTGCATCATCACCAACCTAAAAAAAATGCACAGGAACATCAATACTAGGAATTTAATTTGGCGAACTATTTTCACCACCAAATCTAGACAATAGCTTCCTACACTTTGGCGATACACCATTTAATTTAGTTATGTCTTTAACAGACAATTGGTCTAGATTGTATTTAAACGTTCGTGTTATTTAAATATGTCCACTCTTTTGACATTTTCTCAACTAATAATGAATCTTTATCATGTTTATGCTGAGCACTTGCAACAGACTTAGCAGTAGGCCTACTTGTGACTCGCATTTGTAACTACTGATACTCACCTGTGGTTCCTCTGTGATAGCTACTGCATCATCACCAACCTGAACAACAGACAGAAAATTGTGAGTATGTGATCTAAGTCAAGCTTGGTTCATTATTAAACATTCTAACTTTGTTCCTAATAATCTACGCCAGGTCGACCTGAATAGCAACTTGCTGCTTTGCATTTGCTGAGAGGATCGCCAGAGATATTGTCAGCCTAATGTTGTCAACCTATCGAGGAAACCCAGAATAATTGTTGTTTAATATGTTTTTTTATTGTTTGACCGTAGTTGCATACATTTATACATACTTAGTTAGATTAAGGAATTTTTAAATGACTGTTTGTGTAAATATGTATTCAGCAACCATAGTGCCCAAGGAAATGCAACACAAACTGAAAGTTGGAAATGACAATATACCATTATTGGATAGTATACGTCCAGTTGTAGTCTTGCACTCACATGACTCCTAGCTAGGGACATATTTTATGAAACAGTCCAAGCTAGAAGAATGTGGAAATATCAAAACGGAAATAAACTTGTAGCGACCTATCGAGTATTTTGACCACGGGATATGATAAAGATCACCTAGGCCTCTGTATGTTAGAATCAGTCAGAGATGAATATAGTTTATGGCTTCAGAAAGCTCACAATCACAGGATCGAATGGTGCAGTGCGTGGAAGTCTCATCCTCAAACTAATCAACTCCCCAAAACCTATATCCATTGTGACTTCTAGCCAAGATCCATCGCCCAGACTAGTCACTGGTTACCAGAGCTGATAGCATTCTGTCCACACGTGGTGACAACTTATAAACTTGCAAAGGCTAAGCCACCTCTGTGCGACAATTTAAAAGGCTAAATTCTAGCAAGCTCCCTAACGTTGACACACAATTTGATCATGTTGAAATACCCACTGAACGTGTACTAGTAATTTATTTGCCGTTTCTGTTAGGATGGAGTCATAAAAGATTTCGATGGCATTTTGGACATGTTCTAATCTAAATCTGTATGCTCTCTGCAACCAATTCACATATAGTAAACCCAAACAATATTAGTTAGTCTTTCTCAACTATTTCATTTTTGTTCATGTTAAACACATGCAGCCATAAAGGTAGCCATCACACACACTCACCTGTGATCCCCCTGTTGTTGAGCTGGCATCATCACCAACCTAAAAAAAACACAGACACATTATTACTAGGAATGTAACTTTGTTAGTTATTTTCACCACCAAATTTTCACTACCTGTCATCGTCAATTCCTACGTGTGTTAGATGTGTGGCTTCTTCTGCTGTGCCACATTCTGCACTCCTCATACCCCATACAGTGGTTTCCACTGTATTTATATCGGTACCATATCTTATGAATTATGCGCACTGGTGTAGAAATGACAATCGACAGCAGTTTTATCTCTTATACCACACTCAATTAAACACTATTTCATGCAGTTGACCAGACGATATTTGTTATGTCCCTCAAAGATGACGCTAGCTTTTGCAGTATGTGGCCTTAAACCTAATATGGGTCAGAAGTGAGCGAACCAGATTTTTGGCCAAGAATTGGGGTCTGCCATGTTTAAAAATTGTGATTCAGTAAAGCAAAACTCGAAACGATTATAGATAACACATTAACATCCACACACCTCTGATCCTTCTGTGGAGCACCCGGAATCATCGCCAGCCTGAAAATATATATATTATTAGTAAAGAATGTAATTTCGCTATATATTTTTACACTGCTAGTCTTTCTGAACTTTTTATCTTGTTAGTTTATGTTGAGCGCATGCAGCAGACCTAAAGTACCACCACTCGCATTTAACCACTCACCCGTGACATCCCCCCCCCCCTTGTAGAGAGAAAACTTAATTATTCTAAATGTACATTTTCTGTACATTATCACTACTATGTGTACACATCCTGTCGTCGTTATTTTCCAAGTATGCTAGTTATTTGACTGCCTTTCTGTTTGTTCTACCTCACATCTTGAGATTAATATGAAAATAATTACACCAAACAGGGTAGTTGTCCTCATATCAACTCTGGCCAGTTTCCAAATGCAAATTCGCATTCATTTATTTATGCTTTTATGTACATTAATTACATATGTTGAAGTGAATTGTTTTTTTAACTAATAGATGCAAGGAAGACCCAAAAGACTTAAAGCCGGTGTAACACCCCATATTATACCCCCTTGAAACTATAACCGGGTAGATTTTGGGATCTACCAGAATCTACCCCGGGTAGATTATAGAATATACCCCGGGGTAGATCCTGGGAGCCCCCAGAATCTACCTCTCCCTCCCAGGATCTACCCCTTTTTCGTGACTTGCTGAAGTGTCCTCGGATCCCAGAATCTACTCCTCCCTCCCAGAATATACCCCCCTTTTCAACAACTATAATATTATGCGACCCTCCCAGAATCTACCCCTCCCTCCCAGAATATACCCCTTTTCAAAAACTATATGCGACCCTCCCAGAATCTAAGCCCCCCCCCCCTCCCAGAATATACCCCCTTTCCAACCACTATAATATTATGCGACCCTCCCAGAATCGACCCCTCCCTCCCAGAATATACCCTCCTTTTCAACAACTATAATATTATGCGACCCTCCCAGAAAAAAAAAAAAAAATCAAAATTCGAGTTGGGGCTTGACCCACCCACCCACTTCCGAGTTTTTCTCGGATTTTTTTGATTTTTTTTACCATGACAAAACCCCTTAGCATGGTTAGTTATGTGAATCACATATATCGACATGATATGTAGCCTATACTTACTTTCCGGCTTGCCATTTACACATTTAGACAAGCTTAGGGTATTTAAAATATTCATCCTGACTATTTAAAATAACGTCGAACACCATACAGAATTATCATGGTATATGTACATGATGCATATATGTTCCCCGCACCAAAACCAGAGATAACATAGCTACTATAAGTTATTCTAAATGGCAGGAAAAATATTAATAGATATATGATCTTCAACATGTTACATACTTTACACTTCGTTATTTGAGCACTGCTCAGTATAAAACATAATAGAGACTATAATACAAAATATAATACAAACTATAATACAATATTTAAAATTATATAAGTAAAGTTATACTGCAAAAACATCACGGCTATTTAAGAATATGTATATCATAAATATATTAATTTTAATTTTTATTTATTATTCCGTTATTGTTATACACAGTACATATTAACTACAGATAATTGTACCGATAGAAAAGAAATTATTGCCATAAAGAAATTATTGCCATAGTAAACATGTTATTTTTTAGTCTTTAAATATATTTTCTACTAACCAACGTCTGCGTGTCAACATGTTGAAGTTTGTAATTTAAAGTGTTTATTTTCAGATTTCTTTCTGCTATCATCTTCTCAAAATATTTCACCTGAATGTAAAACGAAAACGAGCAGAGATTGATTGACAACAATTTTGTGTTTTAAGAAGCATTATAACAATAAAGACAAAATCATTTAAAACATTCATAATCATACAGTTATTACAAAAAGGTCAACAATTTGTTTTCAAAGTGTAAACAAAATCGTACTTCATTGGATTGTTCTGTTTGTCGGATTTTTTTTTCTAAAGTACATAGTAGTTTATTATTTAATGTTTTTCTACTCTTGAAGCTATATATAATCACGAAATATTTTTGGATTCAATCTTACATGTGAATCTATAGTAGGCCTAAGGCCTATCGTAATGTTGGGGGCTGGGTGGGTTGTCAAGAACATTATTTTTTAAAGTTTTACACCTAAAAATTAGCCAGCCATGAACAGTAATTAAATAGATTCCTTTCACGGATTCGTTCAGTCTGCTAGTCTAGCTGACGGATCCACAATAATGATTGGTCGTAATTATGAATTAAATAAGTGGGTTTTTCAATATATATAATCCAAAACAGCATCATCGACCATGACATTTTATATGCTATTTTTTTTAGAATAGGCTACATTAGCACTATTTACAATAAATGAATCTGTCCTGTGTATAGGCTTGTAAATCCATATTAACAAATCGATTTTCGATGTTGTGTCCTTGTGCAAGGCACTTAACCCTCAAATGCTTCACTTGACTCAGGTGTAAATGAGTACATGGTAGGACAGAGATGGCAATGTGTGCGATTAATGCTGTATGCTCCTAAAAAGGGAGATTAAATGGTACATGAATGAACAGGTCCAGTGATCAGGGGTAATATATGTGAAGCGCAAAGAGCATTGTATGTGCGCTATATAAGAAATCACCATTATTACTATTATAATTATATTTGGTAAATATTTCATCGATTATCGTCAATCAGTCAGCCAGGAAAATCGCTGTATTTAATAATAAATTATTCATTGATGCTATTGCGTGACACAAATTATTTTGGATTTTTCTATAGAAAACCCATATATTCCTCAACATTGTGATACATATATTAAGTAGTATTTATACAATTGTGCATACATGAAAAACATTTATAAAATCTATAAAAAACACCCACCTCCTTTTTCAGTCTGAATTGCAATGCTTGTATTTTCGCATCATTATCTTCTAATAGAGCTAAATAAACATCCACCTAGATGTAAATAAATATTATTGTGAATAACTGAGGAACTTTGGCATATAGTCAGCAGCACTCATATAAACATATCACACTGCTAAGTATGTGACGAATATCAGTGTTTTGAAAGCTATTTCTGATCATAATAGTGACAACGCGTCTTTGGCCGTGCAATGTGTTCATTTGAGGCCCTCTTGTGCAACCTAAATATTAAGATATGGGTATAATATATCTAATAATGGGAGACATAAATTATAAAACAATCTGGCTACAATATTCATCTACACAAAGAAACAAAATATTCCAACAGAGTTTAGTAACTGCGAATATTTGAGTGCCCTTGATCATATGAAAATTACATCAATCAATAATTAAACTCACAGATGAGTATTTACCTGGGAAAACAATGAAATTCAACAAGCACAAACATAAACGTTCTAAATGGATCGCGCAGAGGATTAGCAGGTCGATCAATTTTAACAAATTATATTCTACTTTGAAGAAAATATCTAATACTTCCAATGAATATCAAAAACTGAAGACTAACCTTTGTTCGGTTAACAACATATTAAAATGCAGCATTTATATGACAAAAAGACATACAAATGTGACATAAAAATAACTGGACAAATATTGAACAACTCCTGAATAAGGATCAGAAACAAAGTACCCTGCAGGATATTTTCTATATACAAGGAAAGGCGATGAGAAACAAGAAATTGCAGATTCTTTCAATAAATATTTCACAAATATAGGGCCAAATCTTGCTTCGAATATTGTTGCACCTCCTGTGACATCCCACACTGATTATCTAAAAAACCCAACTGAAGCTAGTTTCAAGTTTGAATCTGTAACATATTTCGGTACAGAAAATAATAAAACATTTGAAGAGTAAAAATAGTCAAGGCACAGATGGATTATTAACCAGACAGACAGACAGACAGACATATATTTTATTGACAGAAAAAAAGTCATTACAGACTTATTTGTCATAGAAATGAAAGGGATATATGTACATGTATATACAAGATTTTCAATTTGTTAAAATCATATGACAATATACATGGTATGGCATAGCCTACACAACTAAAATCATGTTAAATGTCATTGCCAAAATAAAAACTGGGTATTTCGATAAAAAAATGACTACTACTTAAAATAAAGATAACATAGAGGTCTGTCATTTTGTTTCCCGCACCAAAATCAGATATAAAATAGCTACTATGTATGACATACTAAATATATATAGTAGCAAAAAAGACACTCTGGAAGCGTAGAAACCTAAAATATATACAAGTGCATAATTATGCTACAGTAACTGAAGTGTGCAATAAGACAATGGTAAAAATGATATGGTATTTTTTAAATTAAATATAATTCATGCAAGTACCATAAATGTGGCATAATCAGGTAGCTCCGAGTCATGTGACCATGCAAGCACAGTCGCTATGAGCTCGGAGATTCCCTGATATTGACTAGTGGTGCAAACTTAATGACGTAATAACAGTAGTAATGGCGGTTAAAAATTATTAGTGCAAATCACACAGGACATGGCCCTTGCACAAAAACATTACAGGTTACTTTAATTCACTATATTGTTTAATTCACACTGTTTTAATCATAACCTAGTTAGTACCACATACTCGGATTTGCAATCGAAGAAAAACATTCCCGACCTCATACAGAAAATCAGTTGACTTAGCAACTCTGAAATCCTCCATAAGGCCCCACCTCGTCTGATAACAAAGGCGACGGAAACGTCCCTAACCGGCCCTAAAAAGCCAAATAATAAGATCCGAGAGCAACAACCGTCCTGATATGTGGTAATACCCAAGTCAGATCATGAGGGCATGATAATATGAATAATATACCGACAGATGACAGATTTATTATACTCAGTATTTTTAACCCTTAATTTGTTTAAAACGGCCATAAATAAATTGTGCTAGTGGCTTAACCACTGTTATGTCTCTAGATGTCATAATTCGTAGAAACATTTCATTTGTCGGTTGTATATTGATAATTGCGGCTACAGAATCAAACAAGATTTCGCGTACATTATTCATACCGCTACAGTGGAGAAGATGTATTTCGTCGTCATTTTCGCTTAATTCACACCTTGTGCATATTCGCTGATTTTTTGGTATGATTGGATTATTGAATCGTCCTTTCTATATTTAGATCATGTGAGCTCATTCGATATCTCGCCATTGCTGGTATGAGGTGGTTCCCCCTTATGTGTAAGATATATGGTTCGACACAGAAATATTTTTTTACTAATGCATATGTGCGCAGCTTATTCGAGCTCTCAATATCTTTTCTCCACCGCTGTGTGAATATTCTAGCTATTGATTCTTTAAATGAAAGCATGAATTTATTTGTATCCCCAATATTCTGCGATTCCCAAGTTTGATCGAGCCCGGTTCATTTGAGGACAGAGCGAATACGGGAACACCAATTCGTGAAGCCAATGGCATCTAGCTCCAGTAGCATATTGTAGGCATTTCTGACTGGATGGCTCTGAGATAGTTTTAAAATTCTACAATATTTTACAGCTTTTATGTGTTGCCGGATGATCAGTGGAAATCGACCCGAGTCCCCATATATTGCAGGTGTAGGTGTTTGCTGTCTAACGCCAAGTGTAGATTTAATAAATTTTTGATGGATTTTTTCCAGATCGATAACATCATCGCCTGTATACCATATATCACTTCCATATTCTAGTATGGGCAATATTTGACAATCAAATACCTTGAACGCAATAGTGGGTGACAATTTACCGACCACAGGACGGGACTGTTTACTTAGAGCAAAAATTGCTTTCCCAGCTTGGGAAGCAAGATGAGAAAAAGTTTCTTTTAACACGTTATTAGCGGACTTGGTGCTATACACCACACCAATGTATTTATATTGTTCAGCCTTTTCTATAATGTTATCACCATAGTAGAAGCTTCCACATACTGTTGTGTAACGCTCATTAAAGATAAGAACTTTTGTTTTAGGAATGCTTACTATGATATGCCATAGGGAAGCATATGAATACAGGGCAGTTAGCTGTTTTTGTAATCCCTCGGCAGATTCTGAAAAAAAGACAAGATCATCTGCAAATAACAGATATATCATTAGTAAGGTGTCCACAGCGATACCTTGGTCAAATGATTCGGATATGTCTTGTAAAAATTCCGTGAATAGTTTGGGACTGAGCATACCGCCTTGTAGAACCCCAAATTCACTTTTTAATATGTCACTGATACGCGAGTCCCATTTTACATGGCACTCTGCTTTAGAAAACATGTTTTTTAATATGTTTAGCAAATTGCCGTCTATTCCCCTGTTCAATAATGTGTAGTATAATGCTGTTCTATCAATATAGTCAAATGCTTCTGTGAAATCTACAAAGCATGTATACAGGGGTTTAGAAAGACACCTTTGTTTATCTATGATGGCACATAGTATGAATATATTGTCCGTAGTTCGCGAATTGCTTTTAAAACCCGCTTGGTAGGGATCATTATCATTACATACTTCGTTTTTAAATGAGAGTCTGTTATTAAGTACAGATTCAAATAGTTTCCAATACACGGCATGATTTTTCTGAAATTATCTGGAACCCCATAGTCCCCCTTTTTGTGGACAGGGTGGACTATACCGGTGGCCCATCTAGATGGATATTCTCCATTGGTAAGAATGGTATTGAACAGTGATTCTAATGCTGGCAAGAGTTCATTACATCCATATTTGTAAAATTCGGCAGAAGTACCATATACACCCGATACTTTTTTGTATTTCAACTTTTGAATCGCCTTTTTAATTTCGTGCTCTACATAATGTTGGAATGACGTAACTAGTTTTAAAATATTATTCATGTGTTCATAATCAAAATAATCCTTGTTGTTCAAAATAGTTCACAAAGTCTGCCAAGGTAGGCCCTGTAGTAACATTTCTGGGATTTAAGGATTTCCAGAATTTCCAGTAAGAATTAGGATCTTCAGTTCTCATATTTTTCAGCTCACTAAGTTTGGCTTGCTGGTATTGTCATTTCTTTCTTTGGATTAATTGCTTATATTGTCGTAACAGTATATTATATTTGCCTTGCTGTGCGTTAAAGTCTCTATGCTTAGCGATATTATTAACAACATACTTCAAAGATTTACATTCTTTATCATACCAAGGGTTAGCCGGAAAATTATTTTGCGTGTACTTCCTATCCTTCGAAATATGTTTCCTTGCTGAGAATAATGGCGAAGTTAAATTTTCTAGCATACCATTGAAAATGTCACATAGAGTGTCAGTATTACACCCTTCGGTGGCGGCACACAGCATTTCCTCAAATGCATGACATGCTTGCTCATTCCGTAGAGCTATTTGATATTTTTCCCTATACTCGTCTTGCCATATAAAAAAACATTAGACCTAGTAGATGTGTCATTTACACAGGTATCTATTTTTAAGGGGTTGCAATCAAGTTTAGTGTTTGAAATATTTCATTTTATGGGACAATGATCTGATTCTACCAATTTCGGTAGAACTTCAAATTTGCTGATTATGTTATTTTCATTAAAGGTCAGATAGTCTATTGTGCTTGAGCCATTTGGGGAGTAGTATGTAGAACGGCCTATGCCATTATCATTAAACATGCGCCCATTGGCTATTTTGAAACCTGTTTTTTTACAAAAATTTAGTAAAAGTTTACCATATTTGTTACTGACTATATCTTCATTAGAACGTTCACTTTGAACATTTGCATTAATATCTATTACCCCCGATTCATAGTCTGAGGCCTGATCAGTACGGCTATTAAAGTCACCACATAATAGGATGTGATGCATTTCAATATATCTAGCCACTTCCTCTTCTTGCATGGTAAAATAATCATTTCTTACACCGACATATGATGAGTTTTCTGGTGGTATATAGGCACAGCCAATTTTAATGTTTTTCTGACAAAAGTCTGTGGCTAATGTCAACCATACCAAATAGTCGTAGGTGTGGTCTATCCTAGTTAAATTTGCATATTTATTTGAAATAAGTATGTCAATACCACCAGAAGCTCGACAGGCATTTTTATGTTTATGTTTTCTACTCACATGTTGGAATTTATAATCAGGTATTGCCAATGTAAAATCATCCCCTTTCATTGGTTCTATAAGAAATATTATATCGTAGTTTCGGATAAATGCCACAAGACCAGGGTCTGTCATTTTGTTTCCTAAACCATTAATGTTACATGACAGTACACGTATATTTCTGTCCTGATCATTATTAATTACTCTATTTACATCGGCTATGTCCGTGTGATGATTGTTCTGATGGGAAAACACTGACCATTAGCAGAGTGATTGTTGAGCACTTCAGCCATGGCAGAAGTCAGTTTTTGCTGTCCTTTCTCATTTAAGTGGACCCCACCACGATAAAGATGGGTTTTGTTTATAGGAGTGGGCAAATAGTCGGCGTTGAACAATTTTGCACATATTTCACGTATGTGGCAATTTATGGCGTGTATGTGGGCATGATGTTTCTTCTGGCTTCTGGGGGGGGGGGGGGGATTTCAGCCACGTAGAAATGTGTATTTTTGAATCCCTCTATTTTTTCAGCTAATTTGTTAATGTCCTCCTTTACGTTGTTTATTGGTCCACTAATATCGTTTGTACCGAGGTGGAGGACAACTGCACCAACCAAATTGCTAAAAGTGAGTGCAGATTATATCACTTTAAAAATAAAAATAAAAAAATAACTACCTTTTGCGGCCTTAAAACGTGTCTGTAAAAACAGACTCTGTTTTGCCACTGATGAAAGTGCTCGTGCCACTGTACACAGTGTAAGTGAGTGTAAACGTTTGTAGTGTGTATAAAAGTGTGCACCAGGAATGTGAAAAATGTTTTGTGCAACTTTGACAAAAACTGCACACACTACGTGCAATCTCTGGTTAACTAGTGACTGATAATCTGATAATGCTTACTAGCTTAAAGCGTTTTATGGGCTCATTTAGAGCTATTTAGCAAAACTTTCAATACACTTAAGTATTAATACTTAGCACCAACCTGCTGTGTTAGTTCATTTTTTTCCTCTTTTTCTGCCACAGTCTTCTGATAATTGCTCAACTAGATTAGAAACAAGAATATGATCAAACTGATGGCCATGTACGTCTAGTTGTGCAGTAATGTGCTGGTTGATAAGTTACGCAGGGAATTAGATTATCAGATCATGTTTCCCAGTCATGTTTCCCAGTCATTATTATATAATTAGCGGTGTTTCATTTAAAAATGCAGAAAATCATTTATAATATACATGTACTACACATAATGTGTTTCAATTTAAAAATATCGATAAATTTAAATTTACATTCACTTTTTGAAAAAGTTAGAGATAATAATTAAATCGTTGTCCAAGATCAATTTTTTTTCCATTCAATAATAATCAAGTTATTGTTTGTATTTTCGTTGTTAAACATGTTTTATGTACAAACATAATAACATAGAAATGCTTGCTGCAGTTTAAAATATAAATCGTGTGAATTAAAAGAAAAGTGGTCACATGATGGAGACCTGACACACCAAATGTAATATTAAAACACTGGGTTCTTTATTTTGTAACCAAACCTACAGTGACTCTAAAATTAAAAAATGTAGAATAAATGTCTCCTGCGAAACACAACTTTTAAAATAGTTTTAAACACTTGAAGAGAAAGGTGACAAGAAACATTTACACACCATAGAGATTGCAGGGTGGGGCAAGGTTTGCATATTTAAATCAATAACTAGAACAATGTAAGTGCTATGGTTCTCCCATGAAACAGAAACGTGTCTACTTCAAGACATACAAGGGGGAATAACAATCACTACTACTCTTTTTTTTTTAATAAACAACAGTCTATTTCCATAATTTATTTACATCTACAGTTTGAAAAAAACTAGTTTACAACATTTAATCATTAGCTTTTGCCAATAATGTTAATAATCAACTAAAATTCATGATAATTATTTTCCTCTTCAGGATGCATTGCAGTGGCCCTCTGCAGGATTGGTGTTTATCCATTCAGTACAAACCTGGCATGTGTCGGTCTCTTATACCGATGTCTACCTAAGTGTCATAATGGTAATGGTTACATTGGTTTGAGAACGGCATATGCTTATTGGCCTCGGCGAGTCCTACCATGTCCCTGTGTCTACTTTAGGGATGATGCAAATTTAAAAAAAATCCAAACATCCAAATAACATTTGGAAGTGGGTGGGTGGTCCAGGGCCATTTTGGCTAGAAAATTGGAAAACCATACACAACACTAAAATATTTGATGATTATTGGTTTGCAAAAAAAAAGAAAAATAGGATAGGAGGGTGGGTGGGTGTAGTGAGCTCTATCCAAAGGTTATTTGAATGTGTGGATTTTTTTAAATTTTGCAACATTCCTTAGCGAGCCAGGCAAATGTACTCAGAAAGTTTTAAACCCATGTTAAGAAAGCAACGGATGCCCAGCAAACGTCATGGTCGTTACTGTTATCACACATATGCCAGCCTCTATGCTGGTTAAATTGTATATATTCCCCTGAATCTCAAAAGCTCTCTTACTTGTATGCCATATCGTATCCTGTACTTGTCCAATTCTTCATTGAATATCCCTAGGGGATTTAGTCTATCTATAGTCAAGCCAGGGGCGTCATCGCCATCTTTAGTATACAAATTTGTTTATAATTAGGATTAGCAATTGAAACAATAATTAATGGCAGGGATATATTTCATCAAACATGTAAAACACGTTCTATTTCAAAATGGTATAAATATCAGCGTTTTGAATGGTGCTGACTACTTAATGGTATGTCCCAGACCAGTTGATGTAATACTTGCTGTTAAAGTAGATTTATGTAGGTTTACCTCCATGTAATGTAGATGTTTCTTGATGTACGGTCGCATTTGGAAAGATTTGTCTCATCTGATTTTCTTTCAGGTCAATAATTCCATCGATTTTCAATGGTGCAGCCTTGTAATTGATATGATGAGCCCAGTTGCGCACAATTACTTTTTCCACACTTGGAGAATATGCCATTTGTTCTAGTTTATGTGTCCCTCGTGCATGATCAAAAATCTAAAATGATTGTCGTTTTTCGTTTAAGACATAATTTAATATGCGACAGTAAAGATTTAAAAACTAAATGGTGCCATTATTGTTTCTCAATACATGTGAAACTATTTGCACTAATACCATATTATTAATCTTTACAGGTTGACGAATGGTGTACACCAAAACTATAATTATTTGTACATCTTTACAGAGATTGTACACGTTACATGTCATAGAGAGATTGTACACGTTACATGTCATAGAGAGATTGTAAACGTTACATGTCATATATATGTGAAATATTATATATGTTATGACGCATATGTTACATATAAACTACTGTTTTCTAATATGATGTGTAATGCATCATTAAAATATATTGCTGACACTTTACCACTTTACGTATGTTGTACAGCTCGCATTTCCAGGCTTCGTGTTGATAATACGTCATCTCGCATCCTGTGAAAACTAAGTCCCTGCCCAGCCTGGACTTGAGCGTGCTCTGTAAAATATAAATGTTCAGTTCCCAAACAAATTAAGAAAGGAAATACTTCTTTTGAACATAATTATGATTATGCATAAAAATGTTTTCCATCAATACTCTTTCAAAAACAATGCCTAATTTTCATCTTAAATGTGTGGTCAACTGTCAAAATTCGCATGACAAGGGTCCCCCAGAAGGCAATAGTGCCCGTGGGTGGGCCAAGGCCCTATTCCATAATAATACTAAATATGCTTTTCATACCCAAAGTCTCATTAAGAGCAAGTTCTCAAATCACAGCAAGTTCATATATACTTCAGTGACATCTATGAGTTATTAATTCAAAGCACTTTGCCCTTACCCCTACTTGGTCGCTGGCTTGCAAACAAACTGACTGTATTACTGCGGGGATTTGGAAACTGCTTGAACCCAAAAGCTTGTATTGACACTCAGTGAATACAAAACATTTGTATGACTTCATGCAATGTTGGACCAACGTCGAAAACGTTAGGCCGACGTTGTATAAATGTTATACAAATGTCTTGTGTTTGCTGGGCTGCAGGTGGACTTTCTCTCAAACATTGTACATTTATTCAATGTTGGTTCAATGTTGGGCCAGCGTCGCAGACGTTGGCCTGGCATTAAAACAGCATTGGATCAATGTCTCGTTTAAGTAGTATCTGTAATCAGTTCAGTGGCTATAATAATGCCGTCAATCTGTACTCAATAGGCAACTGTTGGCCTACACTTGATCATCCCAGGCATGCGCATTTTGCAGTTGAACACTAGTTTAATGTTGAGCGTAAATAATTATGTAGGCAATAATATTTCCCAAGATGCACAATGATCACTTATAGTTGAGATAGGTTAGAGTCAGCACAAATGATTACCTTAAAATAAAGTTCATCTATTTCCATCATTTTAGTCACATAACTCAGACGATGGATATTGATACATGTTTCCACATATAGTTCCTTGATTCGTGTAGATCTCTGCACAAGTCCTTTGACGCTTTCATCACTGACACCGTTACAACTACTCACTACACTACTTCCTCTGCTGAGTCTCAATGATTTAAGTTCCCCTGTGTATGTAACTTTCTCTACAAGTTTAATGAGTTGCCATGCAGCTAAAGCTGATTCGTCTAAAATTATCAACTCGTCAATAGATGTTTTGGGATGTTTCTAAAAAAAAAAAAAATCTTTATATTGCATTGATATTTTCTTCATTTGTTTAATTTAGATTTTACTTTTAATTTTTTTCAAATCTGAAAATAAAACAACAAAAAACAGCATTCTATACCTGATCATCTATAAGATGGCTCAGTGTGCTTGGTGTAACATTCTTCAAGGACAATCTTTTTGTTTTTCCAAGGTTGACAGAGACTAACGCTGCTAAGATAATGGGATCGCTAATTACCAAATCATCAGATCCATTAGGATGTTGTATAAGTGGTGCGTGAGTAGACGGGGTACTTGACATGTCAAGGTTGCTAGACGTGTTTGTATCATGTTGTCCATCAGGAGGGAATGCTCGTTGCAGTAGCATTAGACACTCTTCGTGGCTCATGTAGGTCAACAGCTCCTTGTAGGCTTTGAGATTTATATCAGGTAAAGTATCTACAGTTTTTACTGAATCGATCAGAGCTTTCATAATACGTGATACAAAACTCTCAGCTATAGACCTGTCTTTACATCCATTTACCAGTTCGCTTTCGAATGATAAATCGAATCTGGATTCTCCGTCTTTAGACACTAACAAGGGTATTTTGTATTTTTCACCAGGAAAATAACTTAAAAGTTGTGGACTAATCGCAACAGCAAATACAAGTGCTTTCCTAAATTTCTCGAACATAGATATTTTCTCATGCCTTAAGTTGCACAGATTAAACATTTCCATTAAGACTCCTTTGTCTTCTGTCATATGGTAAGCAGCACAGTACTCTTGAAATAACTTGTGGATGAACTTCATTCCTCCTTCAAAGACATCAACAGGTCCAAGTTTGCTCAGGTAAGATGGTTTTAAATACTTATTTCCCAAAGTACGCCGCATTATTTGTTCAGTGAATATGGATTCTCCTTTTTCTAGGTAATCAAAGCTCATTTTTGCCACACCAGAGAACATCCATCTGATATCTTCAGAAGTGTCCTTGTCAAATAAACCTGATGCAAAATCAATGTCCATTTTTCCAGTTTCTTTTATGCGAATCATATGTCGCCAAAAAGAACCAATCAAGGCTTCCACGGTTTCAGTTTCATATATCAAATCAAGTGTTTTATTTTTTTGTAGGCTTATTTTACAAATATAGCATAATATGGCCAAGAACAATGGCGTCGTCACAAAGTCCTTGGGAACGAAACTGAGGTAATTCCTGGTCCATCTGCAGACCAAGTAGAAAGATTTGAAATCATTGGGAAGGTTTGTCCTACATAATTATAAATGGCTTGCTCACTAAAGTTTGTCAATTTAATGTTCAAATACGTATTATTGACCAGTGCCTTTATATGTGGAATATCTTCAGGTCTAGTTGTTACGACAACGACAGAACGTTTCGTTATTTGACCAGATAGAATATCTGCTATGATTGAATTTTGTTTTTCATTCTCACGGAGTTCGTCATATCCATCTACCAGAATAAGGCTCTTGCTTGAAGCCACGTTCCTGAGAGCTAATCTCACACTTGTGGATTTTGAATTTGGCACAAGGTCTAAATCATGACAAATGACTCTCTCAATAACTTCTGATCGGTTGCGTATATTCCGCACAGGAAGAAAAAATACATGTTTGTAACCATGAAGCCGAGCGTCCCCTTCCTGCCACTTTGTTGCACAATGTGCCATGGTGTAAGTTTTACCCATTCCACCCGAAGCATGGATCATTATTCTTTCTCCAGGTCTAGCTTCTCCTATGATGTCCAGCATATCTCCTGATAGTTTTTTGTCTTGTTCATCTCCAGAATGTATAGTGGCGTCACAAGGTGGTTCAACAAAAATATCCTCCATATCCTCGGTCTGATGAAATGAGCGAGACAACAGAGATGAGCTGCTAGTCTTCATTTCCTTGTATTTCAACCGTAATATACTAGTTAGAGCTGTTAAATGAAACAAATTGTTTAATGTACCTGTTAAAAAGGAAAGATACATGGTACATTATTGGTCTAATGAGGACAGTTCCAACAACTTTTATGATAAAGTAATGTTGTCTACCCAGGTCATCCAATAAACAAAGAGCAGGAAAATTGATAACGTTTCACGTTAAGAAGAAAAAACAGTGCATTAATCAATGGACAATGCCTGTATCAAACTGTTCATGAACTGTTGCGGTGTTTACTTAACGTTCTAAATCAACCATATTTTTTTAGATTTAATTTTTAAACGGAACACAATATTTTGCATTAAAAAATCCAGATGCTTGACTCAAATATAATATGCATAGATTATTATAACGGAAATCGAGTGGTATGTATTGACAAAAGAGTCAGATGATCGAACGTAATCATATTCAGTATGTATCACTTCAAGTAGACCTACAACAAAACTGTAACATACAATGTGTTTATGAACCCGATATACACCTCAAAAATTAAGTTTCATTCATCGTGCGAGGAGTTCATTTCACAGAGCCCTCACAGCCTTAGGTAAAATTCAATTGACCAGGGGATTTGAGCAAATTCATCATCTTGACAATTCACTGGTAAGTAATGTAATACTGCTATTTTACATTCTTAGTGCTGCCTGGTAATGATAATGATACCTGATTGTATCATAATAGTAAGACAATAAAAATATCTAATTGTCTATACCAACGTCAGTCGATACATTATGCACTCACGATTTTGAAAAACGTGCACCAGCTTGGCGTGAGTATGTGTTGCGTACACCAAGACATCTGTTTAGGACAGCTTTCAGCTTTCAAACCAACCCACTCACAAATAGCAAGACATATTTGCATATATATATAGAGAGAGATGCATACAGTTTTATGATTCAGTGTCACTGAGAATGTATTATTATTGCTCAAATAATCTGGTCAATTAAATTTTACCTGAAGAGATGTGTGTATGTATATATGCATGTATCCATGCATATAAGTACATACATTGATATGGAGTTTAACCAAATGTGGAAAAATATAAATAAATTACATGTTTTTGCAATTTATAGCTGACATGTCCGCTTAAATAGCATGTCACCTTGTACACTATACCTTACTGTACGACGTGTTTCAAAACCTGATATACACCTCAAGAAGAGGAGTTCACTTTACGTAGCGCTCACAAAAGATAAGATAAGATAAGATAAAATAAATCTTATCTTATCTTATCTTATCTTTTGTGAGCGCTACGTAAAGTGAACTCCTCTTCTTGAGGTGTATATCAGGTTTTGAAACACGTCGTACAGTAAGGTATAGTGTACAAGGTGACATGCTATTTAAGCGGACATGTCAGCTATAAATTGCAAAAACATGTAATTTATTTATATTTTTCCACATTTGGTTAAACTCCATATCAATGTATGTACTTATATGCATGGATACATGCATATATACATACACACATCTCTACAGTAACTATGTAGAAACTATTGTGAGATCATTTGAAGTAATTTCAAAAAAACTATTTTCAATTGCCCTCCAAAACCTTTTAAAGAGATGGCAAGGTTTCTCCAATTAGTTGAATCTCATTTGTTCTTGTTTCAAGACCAATTGTGCCACCACACAGAAAAATAAAATTTGAAAGGCTGCTACAACTGACAAGATACAAAGTCGAGATGTTGCCATATAGTCAAGATTAAACCAAGAGGTCACTATTATGACAAGGCTATAGATGAAGTTATGTGTTATAAATGTGGCCAAATGTTATGTTCATCGAAATTCACCGCTCTTACTTAAATAACAAATCCGTGGCCTAAATAAATTATGGCTACAGAGGAGGCATTGTACAGTCACACATAGCTAAATATATTGATTATACTTACATTTTTCTGCTGTAATAGACTCATTCAACCTTTCCAGGTAATTCCCACTATTGAGACGAGGATCTGTATTAGATAATATAGGGAGGTTCTTAATCACCATTTGTTTCATTTTTTCTTCACTAATATTGCAGAACAGTGGAATCACATGTAACCTTTCACTATAAAAAGCTCTTGAAATAAGATCTGAGAAAATGGGGCTTGGTTCTGAATCTATCAACACAATAGCTACATCAGCTGTCATCAAACCTGATGCTAACTTATTTATAACGTCATCGCTTGGTAACATCTTCTGCGGTAAATCCACATGGATACTAACATCTTTCATGTAGTGTTTGATCTCATTAATTGTATCTTTGATATGTAAGCTTCCTCTTTCACTATCATACAGTAACATACAATCATACACGTCTGTGTCATCTGCCATAATCAAGTCCTGGAATGAAGTAAAACAAGCTATGAATAAACATTGTATATCTATTCAACTATCACATAATTACATTTATATATGTTGAATAAACAGAACAGCCAACTTATAAGAGGAAGGATAGCCCTGTCAACCTCAGATCCTTTACCGTCTCAACATCACTCGTCGTCAGGACAACAAATAATTATAGAATTTGGAAATAAGAAATCTCTCTCAGTTTCCTGTCTCATTGGCAACTGATGCGATGTATTTATTAATTCCGGATAAAACAACGTAGTGTTGTGGTCAGTAGCTCATGTTTTCCCCAACATCATTTTCACTGAGATTTGTTTTTAGGAATATCAGTCTGGTATATCTACATGTAGAGTATAAATAACAAAGTATTAAAGTGGCAAGCCTTGAGCAATGGAAAGACCTCACTTCATGTGCATGTGTGGAGGATATGCATTTTTATGTAACACGTACACAGTATATACTGATCAATAATTTTCTTAATACAGTATTTTTTGGTACTGACATTGGTAAGTGGTTCACCGCTATTTATATTTTGATATCAGGCTAGTTCTTTTTAACTCACGTCAGTTTGCTTTAATACCAAATATCTTAAATCTCACATCACCATCGTTCATAATAAAAAATACAACACCAAACATGTGCTTCAATTATGAATGTATATATTACGTTTTCTATAGATATTCATATCTCTTTACTCGCCTCTTTGTTGTGAACTTCGTGTGACTGAGAATCCTCAAATTCTATCTTGTTGTGTTCACATCGTGCTAAATAGAAACATTTATATAATAATCAAGACTAGAAAATTTGACTGTCATATGAATGTTTCCGTCATTATCTGGCTGGAGTAATCATGTATGACATTTTAGAAACAATACATATGTAGGGCAGACCTGGACTAACTGGAACACTTTTCTCAATTGCTGTTCTAGGGCAGACTATACTATAGCTAGAGATTCAAGCGAATCATTCAATCTAGATAGAAATATATCGATGCATTGAGGGCCTTTATTAAATTGGCGCTAATTTTTCAACAATGTTGGGTTATAGAGATTAAGCTACATGGCTCCAAATAGTTAGATAGGCGATTAACCCTTTCAATTTCTAATACATTCTAACTAACTAACTAACTAACTAACTAACTAACTAACTAACTAACTAACTAACTAACTAACTAACTAACTAACTAACTAACTAACTATTTTTATCTGTTCCAAGGCGACAAAAACAAAATGTCTCCCAGTTGGCACCAGTCTCCCCTGGACGTAATGTATTAACAATGAAAACATATATTACATTGTGTCCATCCCCAACAAATAAATCTATTGTAGCACCGCTTCTTAGGCATAACATGCAGACAATTGTGCCAGTTAGCTTTCATAAAAAAAAATTCATGGCATGTCGACGGAAAATATAATAATTGTAATTGCATCTTCCTGGGGCAAGTATAGACCCAGTCTATTAATCATCCAAGATTGGCAGACTGTATAGAAGAAAGAGAGAAGGCTTATTATGTGTATGTCTAAGGCTGGGTGGTAAAGGATATCCCTCTACACATGTACCGTGATATGCCACCTAAGCCCAGTGTCACATCCTGATACCTGTATGGTGGTTATCGTTTTTTTTACCCCAGTCCAGGACATACACACCATATATGCCACACCATAAATGCCATATTAGGCTTTATAACGGTAAGTAGTATCTCCACAAGGTCAAAAGACAAATGATCATTGGACATTTTAGCTACATATTCCTGTGAAAATATTTGTGTAATATTAGACACTAGACCATTTGATCAACTACATTCACATGATACTGAAGGGTATATAATAGGCTGCATAATTATTTTGCATGTATTTTTTATTTACATTTATAAGAAACAAATATATACATTAACTAGACAATACTTTTTTTTCCACTTCATTTTTGTCAATTCATAATCTCAACCCCCGGCATCAGCATTGTCAGAACTATAAGTTGAATTCATGCACAGCATAAAAGTAAAGCAAATCTCTAAAAATTGCTAATGACATTTCTGATGACAATTGTCCTTCTAATTTATTTTTATGATGGGTCTACTGACCTGTAGTCATCATATGCATGTTGAGCTGGTAGGCAGCATCGACATAGCTGTTTAGACCAAACTCTAGATCCAGATGGAGGCTGGAGGGATCATGTGAAGCTGATATCTCCTTTGTCAGAAACACATCCAGCATCTGGTTGGCCAATGATCCATCAAGATAAGCCAGCCAGAAAGTTGTCAGCTTTACGATGGAGTAGAAGCGTATGTGTATGACCAGACTGCCTTTTGTAGCATTAATGACATCCCCATATGGCCTTAATAATTCTTTGAATCTCGACAGGATTTCGTCTTTTATCTCAGCACTGATGTTATATATTATTTTACCTGACGAAGTCTTGATACAAAGACATTTCAACTCTACATCTGAGAACAAAACTCTATTATCAGTCAATATGTTGGAACAATTTCTTTTTACAAACCAGTATAAAATATAGCAACAAATATTACTGCATCCCGGCACATAAAAATGCATGCACTTATATTTGAAGATGCACCTATTAGTGTTCTGTCAAGTCCCTTAGTCGATTAGTGCCCCCTTTAACTTATACGATCCAGTCTGTCTGCAATCGACTTTGCGTCTGTTTAGATGGGTGTTAACAGACTTAAGAATCAAGATAATTCGATGTGGGATCAGCTGGTAGTATTTCATTATCAGTTTGAAAATTTGCTTACGATAATTTCCACTTGAATATTCACTCAGAAAATCTATAAAAACCATAAGTTGATGACAGCGTTGTTTAAAATATCGATTGAGTGATTGAGTGATTGAGGGACAGGGGTGCACTTAGTTTTCAACACAAGTGCATGCACTTATATTCGAACATCAAATCATTTCCAAGCGCCCCAAAAACATGTGATTCACATAAATTATAAGTGCAAGCATGTTTATGCGCGAGGATACAGTATAGTATCAGTTAATATTGATTTCAGCAATGCGTTAACAATACGGAAGTGGATGAATGCATTTATACTCCGTTAATATAATTACCGATATCTTGCACTGGAAACGATGTCCCTGCAGAACGAAAGTATACTAATGATATCATCTTTTACACCCATATCTTTTAGGTGATCATGGTTAATATAATACGTACATGTCTTCTAGCGTTCCAAATAATTCATAAAACCAAAATAATTCATAAAATGACATATGAATCTATGAAATGAAATCAAAATTAGTTTCACAATCACATAGGCTACTATTTTGAAAAGAATATATGAAATGAAATGTGAGCGAAGAATATAACTCTCTGGAATATAAAGCATCCTATCAAATTAAACACAAGCCGATTAGCATGTTCTTTGCTAAATCAACTTATATTTTCACAATTTTAACTATTTTTTCTAGATCAACTGATGTTTCCGAGACAGCATTTAGTAGCTGATCATAAAAAAATGAATACCTACCAGTGATTGTTTTTTCAAAACCCTCCACATGGGACTGGGTTTCTGAATCTGAAAACACAAAAAAGTGTATAAAGCATTTTAAATTTCATAAGTCAATTGTATGTTGTTAGAAATCAGAGGTTTTGCTTATTTTAACATTTACCATTCTTTAATGATTCCTCCTTATCTTTTAGCATTTGAAATACTTTCGGTTCATTCAGTTGTAATACTTTCATGAGCGAAGTATAGCATTGTTCTGTGCCTATGTCTCGTACAACTCGCCACACCATCCAACCCGTCCTCTCCATGCGGTCAAGGCGCTGTAATGATATCCATTGTGCTGGTTGTATGATCCCTAACATTATCATATCATCTACCATGGTCATGGGGTCTAGGCGTTCACGTAGATCGGGGTAACTTGTCAACAAAACAGCCTTCTGCCAAGGCTGCATCTCTAAAAGAGAACGTAAATATAAATGATATCATTAACCCTTTGAGTGCGGGCGACGCTTTTAAGCGCATTCATATTGTTTTTCCACAACTAAAATTTGACAGAAATTGAACAAATATGCATGTATAAATCTTGAGTAAAGCCCCCATTGTGAAATTTAGCAGGTTTAATTTTTAAGTGAGGAGGTATTTTCCTTTCATTTGAAGTTGGCAATTGCGTGAGCAATGCCAACTTCAAATGAAAGGAAAATGTTAAGTAGTAATGAAGCACTTAAAGGGTTAACAAAGCAATAGAGCAGCGACATGATGATTAACTAGAAAACCTAATTTTAATAGCTGGGGAGTACTTCAATCGTTTTTATAACAAGAACTCATAACGAAAAAAAGGGCTCCGTCAAGTTTGCATTTAATTTCACAATATCAAGATATCCCATTCAGAAGCTTCTACGTGGGGCCATCTTGAAAATGCCCTTTATGGATCCGTTCCAAAAACACACATCTCCAAGACACATATAGGTTAATTAGGCCTGTGATTTAAAAAACTTGAGCTACAAAAAACAGATCATAAGAAATGCCTAGATAACCACCACGGCAAATTTGAATACTGATGCATTTTGTTTATTTTTCACAGATATGACGTATGCTCTAGGTAAATTCTTCCCATATGTATTTGGGGCCGCTGAACCATAAAAGGGCATTTTCCAAGGCGGACACCAAAAAGAGATATCTTATGAACCGTCCATAAGCTATTGAGATCACAAGCTCTTTGAGCTGAGTGCCCCCACCCCCCAAAAAAAAAAACATATAGGCAGGAATTTAGCAGACAAATAGGTCATAATATCTGTCACAAATAAGCAAAATGCACCACTCAACTTTTAAATGCGAATTAAATTGATTTGTGGATATGCGTGGGAGAAATATGCCAAACACTAGAAGTATCTTGATAATATCGGGATGGTTACTATTTGATAGCATTCTTATAACCAAATAACAGCAGACCATGTGGTAAGCACTGTCACATACCAGTGTTTGTAGTCTGAAAAAGCATCGCATATACCGGGGTTTGTGATTATGAGGTAAATAAATAGCGTTCTTATTGTTCAACTTATTTCGTTAGATACACACCTTGAGGTTCCTGGGTGGATCTCTGATAGCATTCATCTGGTTTATCTACAAAGATAAAAAAATTATTGCCCAAGCCTCAAACAGTATATTAAAAAAGCAGTGATTTTAAACTGAAAATATAAGTTACTGTATTTCTCCATAGTTAACTCCATTCGTCTCTTGAGGTCATGTAGAGGTGAAAGCATCTTCAAACCCTTCACAAATTGCACCAGACACAGCCACCCTTTTCTCTCCACTGTTAATATCAGCTCAGCTGTCTTGTCTAATGAGCCGGTTCTTGAAATTATGTGGTTGTCTTCGCTAAGTGTTATTTGACCTTTAGAATGTAGGTGGCCTGCCAACAAGGTGACATTGTTGGTCAAGTTATGCATCAGCTGTTTCCACATCTCACGGATCACATTGCTGGTGGCAATTAGTCTTGGAGATAAGTCCTGTTCATCGTCACTTAGGCTAATTGTAAGATCTCCAGTTGACATGTCCTGCTGCGTGTCATTTGCAGATGCTGCAAAAATTAAACTACAACATAATTGCGTTATACAGATGAGTCAATATACATTATGTGAGTAAGATGACTTGCGATTGATAATTAGATATGAATCACACATATAACTAACCGCAGTTGCCTTCATCCTTTTCAAGCTGACTTAAGATACAAACATTGTATTCTGGCAGTGCAGCTTTGATTTCATAATAAATTGAGCTGTCAAAATTAGCTATGATGTGCGACAGAAATAACTTGACTCTTTCCCGTCTGCTGTTAGCTTCCTTGATATAATTATATTGCTTCAATGTTATTTTCTCGTGACTCAGGAAGCTATCTAGCACTGGTACAACCTCCAGCTCATCCTCCAGATAATCTGCATTTTGAAGAATTATCTGTTTCAATTGAATTGGATCTGAAAAAAATGGAAAACACGGTCATTAAAAGCTGTGATTTCGATCCTATAGCCTGGCTATAGATAAATTCTGCTGTCAAGACGTAATTCGGGTCAATCACTATGGCGGCGTCATGAAGTAACCTGGGTCAATCACTATGGCGGCGTCATGACGTAACCCGGGTCAATCACTATGGCGGCGTCATGACGTAACCCGGGTCAATCACTATGGCGCGTCATAACGTAACCTGGGTCAATCACTATGGCGGCGTCATGACGTAACCCGGGTCAATCACTATGGCGCGTCATGACGTAACCCGGGTCAATCACTATGGCGGCGTCATGACGTAACCTGGGTCAATCAATATGGCGGCGTCATGACGTAACCCGGGTCAATCTATATGGCGCGTCATGACGTAACCTGGGTCAATCACTATGGCGGCGTCATGACGTAACCCGGGTCAATCAATATGGCGGCGTCATGACGTAACCTGGGTTACCACTCTGAACCGGGTCAGTGCATTGTGGATCATATATATAAAATGTAATGTATATAAAATAATATAGCCATGAACTTGGCTAAAATCCTAATTATCAGGATACAATTTTAATTGTTTGTGTGAAACTGTGCCTGTGTAATAGAATAATTAGTAAACTTAGCCCGATACATTACGGGTATTCACTGTTTGTGGATATGTGAATAACATGTCTTACTTAATGTGTGTGATGCTTGATCTGTGAAACTAGAAGCCATGCCTTCTTCTGTCAGGTCATCTACTCCAGATGTAGCGTCATGTGTCGTGTCATCATTTGTAGGTGATGTCCTACTTTTATCAATCATAGCATAAGACGCTGCCAAGTCTACTTCAGGTGTCGTTTCATCGACTACATGTGCTATAAAACATTTATCAGTTGGAATATTGGGCGTTGCTATATCTACTCCAGGTGTTGTGATAGCATCATCATTTAAGGTTTCATACGTTGCCATACCTACTCCAGGGGTTGTAATAGCATCATCATTTAGGGTTTCATGCGTTGCCATACCTACTCCAGGTGTTGTAATAGCATCATCATTTAGGGTTTCATGCGTTGCCATACCTACTCCAGGTGTTGTAATAGCATCATCATTTAGGGTTTCATGCGTTGCCATATCTACTCCAGGTGTTGTAATAGCATCATCATTTAGGGTTTCATGCGTTGCCATATCTACTCCAGGTGTTGTAATAGCATCATCATTTAGGGTTTCATGCGTTGCCATATCTACACCAGGTGTTGTAATAGCATCATCATTTAGGGTTTCATGCGTTGCCATATCTACTCCAGGTGTTGTAATAGCATCATCATTTAGGGTTTCATACGTTGCCATATCTACTCCAGGTGTTGTAATAGCATCATAATTTAAGGTTTCATGCGTTGCCATATCTACTCCAGGTGTTGTAATAGCATCATCATTTAGGGTTTCATGCGTTGCCATATCTACTCCAGGTGTTGTAATAGCATCATCATTTAGGGTTTCATGCGTTGCCATATCTACTCCAGGTGTTGTAATAGCATCATCATTTAGGGTTTCATGCGTTGCCATATCTACTCCAGGTGTTGTAATAGCATCATCACTTAGGGTTTCATACGTTGCCATACCTACTCCAGGTGTTGTAATAGCATCATCATTCAGGGTTTCATGCGTTGCCATATCTACTCCAGGTGTTGTAATAGCATCATCATTCAGGGTTTCATACGTTGCCATACCTACTCCAGGTGTTGTAATAGCATCATCATTTAGGGTTTCATGCGTTGCCATACCTACTCCAGGTGTTGTAATAGCATCATCACTTAGGGTTTCATGCGTTGCCATATCTACTCCAGGTGTTGTAATAGCATCATCATTTAGGGTTTCATGCGTTGCCATACCTACTCCAGGTGTTGTAATAGCATCATCATTTAGGGTTTCATGCGTTGCCATATCTACTCCAGGTGTTGTAATAGCATCATCATTTAGGGTTTCATGCGTTGCCATACCTACTCCAGGTGTTGTAATAGCATCATCATTTAGGGTTTCATGCGTTGCCATATCTACTCCAGGTGTTGTAATAGCATCATCATTGCAATATCTTCAGGCGATGTAGTAGTATCATCATTCAGGGTGTCAGGCGTTATTGAGGCGTTGCCATATTTACCTAAGGCGGCAGATTATAAGACGCTGCCTGATCGGCTTTGGGAGGCAGAGGAGATTGCCGCTTAACTCACTTCTGTCTTCTAAATAATAATTACAAAACAATGCATGTTACAACATTAAACCTAAATTATATTGTATAAAGTATGTCTTTACAAAAAAGGCCAGTGAGGTCTGTAACAGCTAGAAGTACGCATACATGTCCTATTTTGATGATTATTATGGTTTAACAAGCGAGAATCATTATTGTTGCGTTACAATTCTGAAGACTTAGTTACAATAACGATACAGTTTATCATCAAGTTAGTGTTTATAAAAACATGATCATCAAGATGTCGCTGTTACAAGCCCCACTCACTGTAACATATACTTGGCACAAAAAAAAGCAACAAATTAAAAATCTTATTTCGTGTTATTTACTCATAACCTCTCGATTGATTTAAATAATGTTGGTGTGTATGGCCCCTACCCGCATTTTGTGTTTTGACCTCAATAAGGGACACATGACCTACAAATTGAAGAAAGTCAGCCAGCTGACCATGATCCCAATATGCGGGTCATCTTAAATTAAGCAATTATGCGGGATGGGGTGGGGGAACAAAAAGTCATTTTTCAGATTAAGTTTAGGTTTATTTGTTCAAACATGATGGGTTGATGAAAATGCATCGGTTGACAATTGTGCAGCCTGAGCCTGTTTCTTCATGTATTGCTATGGCGGAAGATGGTGTGACTACGGCTCAAATTGCCAGAAAACAGGTTAGCAATGCTGAGATTTAACACCATATTTCAAGACACCAAATAACCTCTGATAGGCCATGACAGGGACAATGAGGACAAATAATGCACTGAAGATCCCTGTGCGGTACAAAGACATGTGTTTCTGCGCAGACACTAACGTTACGCATCGGGGCCAAGCAGTCATCAATCAATGGATGACTGCGTGGGTCAACTCATTTTGGCAGTGCAACATGAAGAAATTGGTCATACGCACTACTGTGGGTGACCCACGTCAAAAACACTGGCAGATACTCATCTCCAATAACCAAGTAATATTTCAGGTTCTTGAAACATAGGAAATATTTTGAAAAGTATATCCATAAAGTGGTGTTGAGTTTCTCTTTTTGTTAAGTATATTAATATGAACATGATAATTATGTTTAGATATGCCAGTTTTGTATACACATTCTCCACAATATTTTCAGGTAGCACATACACGTCTACACATCATAACCTCAGGGTAATGCATTCACGTCCTATGTCTCCACATAATACCCTCATGGTAACGCATACATGTCATCTATCTCCACATAATAACCTCAGGGTAACGCATACATGTCATGTCTCCACATAATAACCTCAGGGTAACGCATACAAGTCATCTGTTCACACATATTAACCTCAGGGTAACGCATACATGTCATGTCTACACATAATGACCTCGGGGTAACGCATACATGTCATGTCTACACATAATAACCTCGGGGTAACGCATACATGCCATGTCTACACATAATAACCTCAGGGTAACGCATACATGTCATCTGTCTCCACATAATCACCTCAGGGTAACGCATACAAGTCATCTGTACACACATAATAACCTCAGGGTAACGCATACATGTCATGTCTACACATAATAACCTCGCCTCGGGGTAACGCATACATGTCATATATCTACACATAATAACCTCAGGGTAACGCATACATGTCATGTCTACACATAATAACCTCGCCTCGGGGTAACGCATACATATCATCTGTCTACACATAATAACCTCAGGGTAACGCATACATGGCATATCTCTCCATATAATAACCTCAGGGTAACGCTTACATGTCATGTCTACATATAAAAACCTCAGGGTAACGCATACATGTCATATGTCTACATATAATAAACCTCAGGGTAACGCATACATGTCCTATGTCTACACATAATAACCTCGGGGTAACGCATACATGTCCTATGTCTACACATAATAACCTCGGGGTAACGCATACATGTCCTATGTCTCCACACAATAACCTTAGGGTAACGCATACATGTCCTATGTATACACATAATAACCTCAGATTAACGAATACATGTCCTATGTCTCCACATAAGACCCTCAGGGTAACGCATACATGTCCTATGTCTACACATAATAACCTCAGGGTAATGCATACATGCCCTATGTCTACACATAATAACCTCAGGGTAACGCATACATGTCCTATGTATACACATAATAGCCTCCTCGTAATGGTCCCACAAGCGCCAATATAGATTTGAGGGATATGTTGCGGAATATTTGGTGATACATACTGAAAGAAAAAATCCAAAGGGGGTGGTTAACGAAATAGCTTACAATTTAGTTGTGCACACGTTTCTGCTTCAGCAAAAATATTATCAAAGATATTTTTATATTTCGTAAATGTTCTCTATACAAGTGTATATTTTTGTATTTATTATGTCTCCCCCTCTGTGAACAGAGGTGGGGGACATATTGGTTTACCTCTGTCTGCTCAGTGTGTCTGTCCTGTGTCTGTCCGCATGTCCAGCGGTTTCTCTCGTGCAGACGGAGACCGCCCCAGCAAACACAAGACGTTGACCCATTGCTGGGCTAATGTTGGCCCACCGTCTACAACATTAGCCCAGTATTGGGCTAATGTTGTAGACGCTGAGCCAACATTAGCCCAGTATTGGGCTACCATGTCGTGTTTGGTGCCACGCTGAATGTGGGCCAGCGTCACAGACCGCAGGCCAGCATTACGCTGAATGTGGGCCAGCGTCACAGTCGGCAGGCCAGCATTAACTCAGCTGTGGTTCAAAGCATCGTGCCAGTATATGTTACGCAAGCCCACCATTGATCCGGCAATGTGTCTGTGTAACATGCATTAGTCCGATGCCGAGCCATTGTGTACGACACTGGCCAACATTTAAACGACATTGGGGAGTTGTATAGTATGTAGTATGCACCCCCACCAGGGCTAAATAATTAATGGCCAGCACCGGCGACTCGGGCCCAACATTTAACAGACATTGGATCGGTGTCAGCTTGTATTCACCACGCCAACAGAAAGCACTATCCAGTGTTCAATGGTGCTGGCCAGAGCCGGTAACAGTGGGCCAGCGTTGAACCGGCATTGGGTTGACGTGTGGTGTTTGCTGGGCATAGTGGTAGGCGACTTGGCTACTGATACGGGTCCACTTAGTAGGCGCCTCACTGACCTGACCCTTGACCAACGTTTAAATTAGATAGTTAAAATACATATACTTAGCTAGAACAGGAACGCAACACCACTTTATGGATATACTGTTCAAAATAATACACCACTCATTACACCAGTTTTTTTGACGTGGGTCACCCATAGTAGTGCGTATGACCCATTTTTGCATGTTGTACTGCTAAAAAAAAGTTGACCCACACCTTCCTGACTGATGTCACTCACTTGTGGACGCTTGGCCTCGATGCGTAACATTAGTGTCTGCACAGAAACACACGTTTTCCTACAGTGCATTATTTGTCCATATCCTTCCTATTGTGGCCTACCAGAGGTCATTTGCTGTCTTGAAATCTGGTGTTAAATATCAGTATTGCTAGTCTGTTTTCTGACGATTTGAGCCGTAGCCAAACCACCTTCCGCCATAGCAATACATGGAGAAACAGGCTCGCGCTGCACATTATTGTCAAACGATGCATTTTCATCAACCCATCATTTTTGTACAAATGAACTTAAACTTATTCTAAAAACGGAATTTTTGCTCCCCCACCACATAATTGTTAATTTCAGATGACCCGCATATTGGGATCATGGTCAGCTGACCCATGACCTTGAAAATTGACTGTCTTTGATTTGAAGGTCTTTTGTCCGTTATTGAGGTCATAACACAAAATACGGATAGGGCCTACACACCAACATTACTTAAATCAATCGAGAGGTTTTGAGTAAATTAAACGAAATAAGAGCATTTTGAAATTGCTGCGTTTCTTTTTGTGCCAAATATTTATCCAATAATGCATCAATGACGGGACAGCGTCGCAGAGAGTGGTTCAGTTTTGAACCAACATTATGGACAGTATAAACCTTTGAGATGCTACATTTTACAAGAAAAATAACATTACTGTAAATACAGAGGGGATATACCCCCAAATGGCCCAAGTGTTTCATATGTCACAAATGTCTCATATATTATATCCCAAATGTCCCAGAGTCACAAATGATCCAATTGCCCCATGTGTCCCAAATGGCCCATGTGTCTCAAATGGCCCATATGTCCCAAATGTCCCATGTGTCCCGAATGCCCCATGTTTCCCAAATGTCACATGTGTCCCATAAATCTCAATTATCACATGTGTCCAAAAAAACAAAGCCCTACAGATTATGATGAACAATATTTCTGCAGTGGCAAATATAATTCACATGGGAGGTCGGAGCCGTTTTTTAACAATAATTACAAAATCCATTGACACTACATCTATTAGCTATCAACCTTTATGTCGTGGGAGGGTAGACATCTCCAGTTTTTGCTTACAAAAACGGTGACCCTTCTAGTCCTCGTTATTATAACAACGGTGTTTTTGTTCAGGTGGCACTCACGCGCAGCGATTACATAATCTTAGAAAGTGTCATTCTGGCAAAGAAATGCCACAGATTTATATTTTGTGTTCTTCTGTATTGGATTTTGTTGCCAAATAAACTGCCTGTCTATGTGTCTGTCTGTCTGCATTTAGACCTAGGCTATACTGTATATTCGAACATAAAATAATTCAAAAAACACCGTAAGACATGGGATTTTCACTTATAAGTACATGCACGTTTATGGCGAAAATATGGTATAAATTATTAAAGCACAGTATACAGAACTATTAATTATTATTTGCAGCAATACCACGTAGCCTACTTACGTCCCACGGCTGTGTTTCTGTGTGAACATTTAAGGCATGTTATTATGCTCTAGGCCTAGCAGTATATATGTCAGTGATTCTGTGGTAATATATTGATTCAGCCGCGTATCTCAGGTACAAAGAATAGCGTAACGGTATCGATTTATTGCCAACACTTGATATTAACCCTCTGGTCTCCCGTGCCGAAACTTACTGCGTTTTGGCTTCAAAAAGCAGTGCTTGATTATCCCTTATAGCGCTAAATTAATTTTAAAAAAACAGCTCAACCAAAGGTTTTTTTTTCAATTTTAAAATCATCATAAATATCTTCGTCAGCTCTTTCTGATTCATTTGAATTCCTGTGTTATGGGTCTAATACCATTAGAAATATTTTCCCTCTGTATGCGGGAATCGACTTTAGTCGTCAGAATCTGACGTCTACAGACGTCAGATTCTGACGACTAAAGTCGATTCCCGCGCTGTAAGTTTTAAAGTTGGTCCAATGTCTGTGACAACGGTCCAGTTTAACCGGTAATCACAACTATCTATAATCGTTTTTAATCCGCCGATTAAATCACAGTTAATGGGACCGAAATTTGCGTTTAAACATCAATATTTGCACATTTTTGGTCCCAAATTAAACAAATACGATTAATTTTCACCCGACACAACTTCAAGTGGGTGAAAATTTAAATCAGAGAACTTTGCGGTCAAAGTGTTAACCAGACATAACCTGGGCGTCTCTTCTTTGCAGATAGTTATCCTGCCCCCCCCCCCCCCCCCCGCACGATAAACTTAAGACGTTCGCCATGTGCTGCTTAACCCTTTCAAGCCTGACTTTACATTGCCATCTTCATCCACAAGCCGCGAATTGCTGTCGCAATTCTCGACTTGTAGGCCCTAGTGGATGAAGATGATTTGATGTGGGTGAAAAAGTAAAGAAAATTGCTATGTATTGGTAAACCAGTTTCATTGAAATATTCATTTTGAAACCCTTGGTTGTAGGAAAATTAAATCTGTTTTGAGGGATGTAAAATGATGCTTTAATATACGTGAGGGCTCAAAGGGTTAATGATGACCCAGCGTACATATGTATATATTATTATGTAGCCCTAGAATACGATGGTGTGTCGAGATATCTGACCCAATGTTGATTTAATGTTGACCAAGCGTCTGCGACGCTGGGTCAACATTAAACTAGCATTGGGTAAACTTCTCATAATTCACAACAACACATTCTAAGACAGCTATGTGCCGAAAAAATAGACCCACACAATGAACCCAATGACTATTTCTTCTCCACCCAACCATTTCATACTGACTGCTGAGTGTCTTTTTCTTCATTACAGACGACAGCGAGGGTGAACCATTTAGATTCTGTGGGGAACCCCCGTGACCGAGAAGTAGCTTACCATCGTCAGTGTTATCATGGCCCAACTTAGACTGTATGTGGATAAAAGTGGCCCAAAGTCCAATTCGTTTACCGCCTCGCCAGTCATGCATGTGTCCTGGGCTCGAACCCCGCTGATCCGTGGGTTTTTCAGAGAAATATCCTTGTTTCGCCCTTCTTTATGTGACTAGGTGATTACGTTAATGGCGGCCTCATCGAGTTCACTTTGCAACCAACTAGTGTATTGACATTAACTTTCGCGCAGGGCCATGCGCTGCGCACTCCTTCGTCATTAGTTTATTCACTCATTTTTTTAAAATCACATCTTCACACAAAATTAAGAAAATTGCAGGTATCTTATTTAAAGTTTCACCGACTTGGAAGTTGTGTCCCGCTGCTGCGACCCACAACTTCAAGTGATTAAAAATTACTCATATTTGTTTGCTTTGAGGCCAAACATTTGCGAATCTCGATGTTTAAATACTCATTTTATTCCCGCTAACTGTAATTTAACCTACCAATAAAACATATTAATACAGACTATAGTCGTGCTTAGCGTTGGAAGGATAAAGACGACTAGAGTACATCATATAAACACCATATAAGCACCATATAAACACCATATAAACACCATATAAACACCATATAAATACCATATAAACACTATATAAACACCATATAAACACCATATAAACACCATATAAACACCATATAAATACCATATAAACACCATATAAATACCATATAAACACTATATAAACACCATATAAACACCATATAAACACCATATAAACACCATATAATAATAAACACCATATAAACACCATATAAACATCATATAAACACCTTATAAACACCATATAAATACCATATAAACACCATATAAACACCATATAAACACCATATAAACACCATATAAACACCATTTAAATACCATTTAAACTCCATATAAATGTGTATTACACTTTGTAAATAAGATAATTTAATTCAATTCTAGTAATTTATTAATTTTTTAAGATCATGACATATTTAACTTTACTGATATATAGATTTGTATAATTTGTCCATTTGTTCATAATTTATTCAAGACATGCTCTTGAATATTTATTATAATTATTATGCCATGTAAATGTTGTACAAGCATAAGCTACATAGAGTGCCACAAACATATCAGTGGTACTCTATGTAGCTTTTGCTCGTTGAGTATTTACATCAAATAATATTATATATTCTTATTATTAAATTACTTAATGTATATTATTATGGCTTGTATTATATATACAATATTGTATTCTATATACAAAATACAATTTTGTATTATATATACAATAAAAAAGTAAGCTCATACTTTGATCAGAAAGATTGCTAGTGGTTACTTATATAATGAAGAAAATAAGTTCATGCTTTAACTAGAACGAATGCTAATGGTTACTTATATAATAAAGAAGTGAGCTCGTAACTTAACCACAACGAATGCTGAAGTTTACTTATGTAATAAAGAAATTAACTCGTATCTTCTGTAATCTCCACATGGTCTACAGTCGCCGTTTTTTTTTATGAAGCGCTGATGACCATTCACTGTTGCTGAGTTCGATAACGCCTAACTTTATCATTTCGTTGAACTCGCGTTTCGCAATGACTAGTTTATCGGGTGCCAATCGTCGTGGGCGCGCAAACACGTGGTGTCCTTTTGTCACTATTTTATGGGTAATACCGTGCTTCACTGTCTCGCCCGTTGTCGTAGGACGTGTCAGTAATTTTGTATTCTCATTACGAACAGTGTCAAACTCTATTGAGTGATAATGGTTTTATGGATGATAGGGTAGCTGGTATAGCTAAACCGGTTCTCTTGTCTCTCAGACAACGGCTTTTCAAATCCACCAGTAAACTGTAGTTTATGAGAAATGCTCCTATAATGGGTTGTTTAATATCCGCTATTAGGAATGTCCAAGCGTATTCTCGTTTGAGACCAACGTCGACTATGCGTTTACTAGTACCATAGGTATTGATAGTAGTGTTATTAGCTGCAACCAGGGGCAGACTGATAGTGTCTGTAGTCCTGTAAGCGCAAGACTTAGGTGAAACGCTGACTGCTGCGCCCGTATCAATTAGATATTTGCACTTGTTGCGTTTGCCTGCGACGTTTATTAACTTCGAGGGAGATAACGTGGGAAGGGTAACTTCCACGGAGTCATGTCTCGTCTCGGTTATTTCGCAAGATGCAAGAGTCGCTACCTTGCTCCGGCCGACTAGTTTAAAGAAAACGCGCAAGGTTCTCTGCACGTGCGTGCTTTATCACCGAATGTTTGGTGATAATAGCAGACAGGTGCATTAGCTGTATGGATTAGTTGAACAGCATTGTTCTGCTGTGTGTTCGTCGGCGACACGTTAGGACGACTATCTTGCTTAGCGTTTGTAAAAAACCTTGTCTATTATCATTTTGGTTACTAGGTACTTTGCTTCCTCAACGTCATTTTCTGAAGCTACTGCTCGGTCAGCTAACACGGCCAAACTCTCCAATAAGGCACTGTCTGGCTGTGTAGCTAAATGAACTCGTATTGAGGTAGGCATCTGCCGAATGAAAGCCTGACGAATTACTGCTTTTCCTACCACCGCCGTAGTGCAGAATCCAGCCGTCTTCTGAAGCCGTCTGAGGAATCGTGACGGTATGTCCGATCACAATTTCTCTCCGGAGATCACTTAATTGACTCTCTCCAGGGTAGTCCAACCTCTACGCTCGATCAATATGCCCTTCAGATTCTTGTATTTATGTGTGAGAAAAGGCTGAAGCAACACGTCTCTGACATCAGACGCTACCTCACCAGAAAGCGCAGCACAGGTTAATCTGTATCTCTCGTCATCGTTCGTGATCTGATGAAAATTGAATTGTGTTTCAATTTGGTCGAACCACAACTCCACGTCGGATGAGTAAAATGTGGCGATTTTGAACTTTGGGAGATGGGCTCCTTGAGGATTTGCTCCTTGAAAAGCTTCTCTGAGGTCTGTTACGCGATTCGCAAAAAGTCTGCTTTGAGTCTTTTAAACTCTGCGTCTGTGTCTTTTAACTCGGACGCATTCTCGTCGCTTGCAGGAAAATATTAGTCTTTATGACGAGCCCCTTTTTCTTCACAGGGTGTTGACACGAAACCTTCGCTGCCATTTTGAAATGTTTGTATTAAAATTATTTAAAAAGTGAAACGTTTGGGTTTGCTGGCCTATTGGCTACTGTGCAATACTCAAACGGGTGTTGAAATGGTATGAATGAATATATGAAATGAATGAATGAATGAATGAATGAATGAATGAATGAATATATAAACTTTTATAGCGCCTAAACCTTGGTGTCCCGAGCTCATATGCAAGAAAATCAGTGTTCAGTACCGTAGTCGTTATTTCATTCCGGGTCACCAACTGAGCATGTCATAGCACAAAAGAGCTAGGTAGGAAAAGCTTGGTTAAAATAAACAGTTTTTAGTTATTTTCTGAAAGAGTGAACTGTTTTTGAAGTTTTAATATCAGCGGGGAGATGATTCCACAATTTTGGTGCCGCCACAGAAAAAGACCCTTCACCCTTCTTGGTCTTAATCCAAGGAACAAATAACACATTTTAGTCAGATGAGCGAAGATCACGAGTACGTTTCGGAGGTTCAAGCATTTTATTAAAATATATCGGCTGATTGTTGCATAAGGCCTTATAGGTGACTAAAAAAATCTTAAATTTTATTCTAAAACAGACAGGAAGCCAATGCAACGACTTTAGAAGGGGTGTTCTGGAAAAGCGAGGAGAACGTGTCACTACCCGGGCCAGATAATTTTGCACTCCATGAAGCCTGTTTAATTCTCGGTTTGTAACATTATTGAGGTCCAGTTTACTTGAAACAAGCGCTGTTGCAATGGTTTTATGTATTTTATTTATATATTTTAAAGCATACCAACTATTTCGGTCGTCGCGCTCTGTCTGAAGAACTGTGTGCACAGTAGACTAATTGAGAGAAAATCTTGTTGTGTGATGAATTTGTAATATTAAGAGAATTGTCTATGTTGGGTCGCAGGGATTGCTGAAATGTCTGAAGAATCTCTATGCACAAATTGTGCTTTGTACGGCTCAAGCTATTTCATTTAAATAATTCGTATACAGATACATTGAAATTGTGATGATTGTAGGTCATAAAATGTCATGTAAAAATGCCAGAATAAATGCTAAAATACTATTTTAAGCTATGAGATTGTAACATTTGGTAATTCGACCTGTGTGGAACAGTTTTCCACAGAAGTCGAAAAACACACAAAAGTATCAAAATAGTCACTTTAATAGCACAACTGTCAAGTTGTAAATTCGGAGTAAATATGGAACAATTAAAGTCTGCCCATCATGAGAAAGTTTCTTTCTCTTGGCGATAGGCTGAGTTCGACTATAATATTCACTTACAGATCGACTTAATTTGAGATTTATTTGTTTTAATTCTTGCGTGACAGTAGTCTATAAAGACTGCATAATATTTATTTCATTTACGAATATTTCTCATAATGAACATCATTTTTTTTATATAAACGTTCACTAAGAGGATCATTCGTTGTGACGTCGCAATCGGCTGCTCGCTTCGATTTGTGTCGGCGCGTGTAGACTAGTGCCCGTCGATTCGGTGTGTACGGTGTGTGCGTGACGGTTCGGCTTGTCGCATCAGCTCATAGCTCATTAGCATATATCGCCTGCTGTTGTCTCTCTCTCGGCCACCATACCGGAGGTGGGCGCGTGTCATATGTGAACTTTTGCCCCGGCAGAGAGAGTGTCAGCGGGAAGGTTATGGAAAAATAAACTATCCAATTTTCCTACACTTTCTACCACGCAATGTGTGATGTAATGTACTACAGTGTGCAAGTGCATCTGCAGAGTAAAATGCCACCCACTTTCATCAAACGAGTCACTGGCCAAACAGAACAGATCGCCTGCTGTTGTGTCTCTGTCGGCCACCATACCAGCGGTGGGCGCGTGTCATATGTAAACTTTTGACCCAGCAGAGAGCGTGCCAGCGGGAAGGTTATGGAAAAATAAACTATCCAATTTTCTTACACATTCTACCACGCAATGTGTGATGTAATGTGCGATTACTAGAAATACATATTAAAATAATTTCAGTCTCGCTTTCAGGACTGAAAGAGATATTTTAATTTTTTTTTATATGTCTAGACTGTATTAGACAGTGTTGTGGGCCTGCCGCACTTGCGGGCGATACAAAATGGCAGCTTCATTTATGTGAAAATGTAATAAGCTGACCTGATGAGGTGATTTTCGCCGAGCATGCCGTATATTGCCGGGATCACGTGTAGCCAACGCAGCCAGAGTAGCTAATGATTAGGGAGACCAGCTGCCGCTCTTACCAACTCATAGTAAAATCAATCTGCTTCCTCTGAAATAAAACATTGTTATACTCACATCATTTTGACCTATGGTCCTGGCAGTAATATAATTATGGGTCAAATAGGACCGTTTATTAACATGTACATCAGGCGAACAGTTTTAAATGGCTCTAATCCTATTTAAAGTTTTCTAAGTCGAGGTGATATTTTTCAGTTAAAAAAAAAAATGTCATCGTGACATTGGCCGGGGATGTGTGTCAATCGAATCACCCAAATTATGGTGTTAAACGATTGCAAAAAATTTGAAAAACAATTCCCTCCTAATCGCCTAAACCAGCATAAATAGGAGGGAATCTGAAGATTTGTGGTTGGACTAATCTGTCCATTATTCGCGCAGTCCATCGTGTCGGCCATCTTGGAAAAGATTGCTCCCATGTGGTATTCACTCAAATTTATTAAAATTTTTGCTGTTTTCTACAAAAACGAGTGCACCTCTCTTCGCATAACCTTTCTAACTAACCTACTGGCATTTAGTTAATAATGACCTACAATCGTCACATACCTGTGAAAAAAATTATGTGTCATTGTTTGTAAAAAATCCTCTAATTTTTAAAAACTATTCTTAGCTGGTGGCAGAGCTATTCAAAGCGAGGCTGCGCGGGCAACGGCCACTTGTCAGTAAACTCAAGCAGTCCCGAAACGGGTGAGACGCTATTCCCACAGTCATACTTTTTTACTGACAGTTCAAGATTCAGGTAACAACATATGCTAAATATCTACTCGCGTAGAAGGACCTTTCAAGGGTCCCTCTTTTAGAACAATGATCAACTTTTATATATTTTCAGGAGTTTCACATTATCATTTTTCCTGAGAATAGTCAGGAACAGGACAGGAACCAAAGAGCTATGTCTAATGTCAAACTCATAGCAATACAGCCAGGAGTTCCGTCTTACAATTTAGCTCTAAGAGATATTCTCGAGGGGGCACATTGGAATTTAAATAGACTTTAATGTCCTTCTTATGGAAGGATATCTCACAATGTGCCAAGGGACTTGCTAACCTGTTTTTTTCAGTAGTGTATCAGAAGGGTATTAAAACTACTAAGTTTCATAAGATCATTAATGAATCAGGTGAATTATATGTGGTATATAATCCTTAAGAGGTTATTTTTCATTTCACATTTATTTATAGCATACCAGTAGTAGTATTTGTATATAATTTTAAAGCATATTTTTCGTTGTTTCACAAACTCTTTTTGTAAATTCAGTCATATAGACTTCTCAAACACAACAGTGATTTACTTGAAAATCAAGTTATCATTGATTATTTATTATTAATCTGTGATGAGCAGCCGATAGTCGGCCATTTTGAATTTGATCGAGTCGAATTTTTTCAAATGCATCCTCATCTGAAATCTCATATTTCATTTTATAGTAATTGTCTAGCCATTTAGCACGGTTTACCAAATATCGGCCATGTGAAAGTGAATAATGGCCGATAGGTGGCCATTTTGAATTTGATCGAGTCGAAATTTTTCAAGATACATCCTCTCCTGAAATCTCACATTTTGCTTTATAGTAATGGTCTCAACATCTAGCATGGTTTACCAAATAACGGCAATGTGAAAGTGAATAATGGACCGATAGACGGCCATTTTGAATTTGATCGAGTTGATTTTTTTCAAAATGCATCCTCTCCTGAAACCTTACAATTTGTTTTATAGTATTGGTTTAGCTATCTTGAGCGGTTTTCATGATATTCCGCAATATCAGGTTTTTCGAGGTGAATAATGGCCGATAGGCGGCCATTTTAAATTTTATCGACTTGAAATTTTTCAAGATGTATCCTCTCCTGAAACCTTACAATTTGTTTTATAGTAATGGTGTAGTTATCTTGAGCGGTTTTCATGATATTCCGCAAAATATTTCAGTCGGATTTACCGATGTTATAAATTAGGTCAAAGTGCTCGGTCAACTTCAAGGTCAAGGTCCAAAAACCTGAAAAGGCACAACTAGGGACCATAGAGATCTTGTATGTGCAATATGACTGTAATCAGCGCAGTAGTTTCCGAGATCTGCTCTGGAAACAAAGTGTGTGTCAAAACGTCTTAATAGGTCATAGTTCTGAACCTAAAGTAGGACAAAGTTCATATACCCCAAAAGGTACAACTATACCCCTCAGAGGTGTTATGTATACAATTTGAAGACAATCCGACAAGTATATTCTGATATGTTCCGGAAACGAAATGTTCACGGATGGACCAACGGCCAACCATGTAACATCATTTTCTCCTCTGCGACCTTGCGTATTGGATTCAGATTTAAAATATTTTAACCTGTCCATTATCCACCTGGAAGTAACCCACATACCAAAAATTATTATCCTAGCTTATTTTCTTACAAAGTTATAGGCAAAAGAAGTGGTAAAAACCAGGACGGAGGCGGACTCCATAGCTCCCTCTGTGTCACAGGGAGATAAAAACCCTTTGTTCTCCATGTTTTGTATTGCAACAACGTCGTGTGCACAGTGAGCGGATTGTGATTGAGCATCTGTAAAAGGTGTGAGCCACACCAGCTTAGACATGGTGCTGTTCCGGGTTAATTGTCTCACCAGTAGGCTAGTGTTATGCCAAAACACAATAAAGTAACATAACTAGAGCTTAAAGACACTGATTTATTGACATTGAAGTATATAAATCTAAGACATGATTGGTCATCAGTTAGTTTTTTTAATACGAATAAGGTTACAACGCATGCAGACTTATGCAGTATTTCAATGCCTTATAATACATGTGATTATTAGCCCCTGTCAACCGAAGATAGCACTTGTTTTAACAGTACTTGTCCGACCTGTTTCTATCAAGTAAATAGGTGACACTGATATATAGTTCCTTTGGATATGAAAGGGTGTATCTGACACTATATAAAGTGGAGGATACGGCCTCTCATATCTGAGGACACTTCATTCCATACATCCAAGTAATTTTAGTAACAAATTGCAAATTTCAAGCGATAGAAATTGTTAATGGCGGTTAGGCCTTGGATACACTATTGGTAGAACTATTCTACATCATTATCATGCGCTGTGTAGGTATCAGCTATATTTAAACTGCGATACGATATTTCAAGTCATCTTTTGTCTTTATATTTCTTGTATTCACATATCACGGCAACGACACATATTTTTTGTATTTTGTAAACTAACTTGATATACTGGTATATATACATTTCCTGGATGATGTTGGGTCAAGTAGCTTACATCTAAACCAGTGCATTAATGTATTGACTTGTCATCTATATAGCTTGACCTACATTAGTTTCAGCGCGGGAACCGTCTTTAGACGTCAGAATCTGACGTCTGAAGACGTCAGATTCTGACAGCTAAAGACACTCCCCGCGCTGATAGGGTTAACCAGAGCATTAATGTATTGACTTGACATAGCTGGACCTTCATAATCCAGTGTTTCGTTTGATACAAGGCATGGGGTCCGGTTTTATTCAAAAATATGTCTGTTTAATAGCATGAATTATCACAGTAATTTACATCTCATGGCAATGGAAATAAGAAAAAATAGTTGGGCGTGACCAACAGGGTTCTTCTACTGAAGCTAGGCCTACAGGACATCGCTTTTGAACACCACTTCATTTAAGTGTTTCAACACATTATTTGTCCTATAAGCATATTTGATAAATTGTATGTTTTAATCACATTACAGTACAAGTCAAGTGCTACGTTTACAATAAATATGCCATCAAAAATCACAATTATTAGTATTATATATTATATATAAGTGTCAGTGTTCACCGTTGTGCAGAATATATAATTCACTGTACTTAATGAACATCTCTGAATCCGTCACATTTTAGTATTATGCATACTACTTACAAGAGTAGAGAGACCCTGTCTGTATAATATACACTCATTTTGTAATATTTCAACAAAACAAACTTAATGAATGAGTCATCGCGACATGTGTGTCATCAATATGTCTATAACAAAACGGATATGAGCAAAAACATTAAAAACATCCCTAAACTCGTCCTGTCAGCTGGCCAAAAGGATGTGATATCCGGAATTGGCGTGGCGGCTGATTTCAATAAGCAGCTGAAATATGTTGTTAAAAAAGGAATGAAAAACTTGCAGAGACGACTCCAATAATTTGGAATAAAAATAAATCAAAATAATGTACCACCCCACCCCCACGTTTTATAAGAAGGCTGGTGCTACCTTTTTTCACATTAAATATGATCCATCAAAACCAAGCCAACATTTCTTCATGACAAATACTTTTTAACTACGCATAAAACTAATGGAAAGAGGAAAAATCACCGGAACATTATGGCTGCGCACAAAGCTGCTAGCTTGAGTCTACACTGGAAAAATAAATATTTCACACATGTCATAAATTCCAATCATATAGTGTCATTGGAATTCTGTTTCAATTCATAATCGCTCTGTACTTTCTTGATGCCACTGTCGCCTGGGCTTGGAACTATTATCGCTGCAGTATATGACTTCAGTCAGTGTTCATCTCTCTCTGTTTTCAAGCCTCGCCTAAAGAAGAATATCTGTAAATTCCTACGACTGTGATTAATTCTGTATGATATAGTAGGTCAGGATAACATCCATATCCATGCTGAACCCTTTCAAGCCTAAATTTATCATTGTCATCTCCATCCACTACAAGCCGCGAATTGCTATCGCAATTCTCGACTTGTGGTGGATGAAGATTATATGAAGTGGGTGAAAAAGTAAAGAAAATTGCAAAGTATTGGTGAACCAGTTTCATGGAAATTTTCGTTCTAAAACCCTTAGCTGTGGGAAAATTAAGTCTGTTTTCAGGGATTTAAAATGATGCTTCAATGCATCATGTGGGCTTAAAGGGTTAATAATGGTTCACACACCAAAAAGTCAAGTGCTAGAATTGTTGCAGGTAATCAGGTTACTAATTGGGGCAGTCAGGGAGATGTCGTATTGTAGCCATGTTCCTGGCTGATTAAGTTGGGGCAGTCAGAGAGATGTCATATTGTAGCCATGTTCCCGGCTGATTAAGTTGGGGCAGTCAGAGAGATGTCGTATTGTAGCCATGTTCCTGGCTGATTAAGTTGGGGCAGTCAGAGAGATGTCATATTGTAGCCATGTTCCCGGCTGATTAAGTTGGGGCAGTCAGAGAGATGTCGTATTGTAGCCCTGTTCCCAGCTGATTATAGTTGGGGCAGTCAGAGAGATGTCGTATTGTAGCCCTGTTCCCAGCTGATTATAGTTGGGGCAGTCAGAGAGATGTCGTATTGTAGCCCTGTTCCCAGCTGATTATAGTTGGGGCAGTCAGAGAGATGTCGTATTGTAGCCCTGTTCCTGGCTCATTACGGATCAGATGACGAAGGTCTGGTCATTTGGCACAGCAATCAGAGAGACTTGTTGCTGTAGACCTTCAGCAGCGACCGTGAACAGAGATGGCACACCCTGCATCGGCACAGTGCTGTTTTCCACCTGCAACACAAATCAGCTAATAATATAACAAAACAGCAAGCAAATAATATAACAAAGCAAACTATTCTTTCATAATAATCTGTCTGTCTGTTTGTTTGTCTGTAATACATTAGTGCACAGTGCAATCCATCTACAGATGAACAAGAGCGCTGACGCTAACGATATCCCTCGCCCTAATTAAAGTCAATAATGGCCTCAAAATCAAAGGTTAAAAATTAGGTCAAAGGTCACAACCCACAAAGGCACATCTACACCCCTTGAGGGATGTGTGTATGCAATAAGAAAGCAATCCCGCTAACGGTTTTCGAGATATTGTCCGGAAACTGAACTTATCATCCACAATCAATAATTGCCTCAGAAGGTCAAAAGTTAGGCCAAAGGTCATAACCCCCAGATGGCATATCTACACCCCCTAAGGGATGTGTGTATTTAATATGAGAACAATCCGTCTAACGGTCTCTGAGACATCGTCCGGATACGAACCGCAGACGCACGGCTGCACAGCCAGACATGGTGATGGCAATATCCCCCACACCTACTTCGTGGATGGGGGATAAAAAAAAATGATGTACAGATGAGTGTCATTTTAAAATGCATTCCACATATTTATTAGAACTTACATCAAATTCAAGGGTTTGGTAGGTTTGTGACTGTGGCTGCTCAACTGGAGGGCAAAGAAGCTGCTTTCTCTTCAGCTCGTAACCATGGTTTGTATCTATTCCACATAGCAGTAAATTTCTCAGCACCGACTCAGACTTTGTGGTTTCAACTGGTAAAAATAAATGAATAAATCACAGAGCTGTCAACATTGAAATTGTGTAACTTGTAATTGTGTTGCAATGGCAATGATTTACATCTAAATATTAAAAAAAAACACTTGAAACCTAGGTAATATTAGGCATCGGGATGTTGGGATGTGACATCCGGTTGTTGGATGTGACTGGACGATACTAGTAGTTGTTAGGGCAGTGAATGACACAAAGACTTCTTATCAGGTACTAGATTTAATCAATTGTACCATACAACTGACTTACACCACATTGGCACAAACACACAACTTGTTACTCTATAAACTGCTGGCTACCAAGTGACTTTAAAACCACGCCCAAAAAAGAAATTTGAAAGAGTAATATGCATTAAATTCTCACAATTGGAATATATTTTTAATTAAAATTGTACAAATACAAGTAATTTTTACCCATTTGGAAGTTGTGGGTCGCGGTAGCGAGACACAACTTCCAAGTGGGTGAAAATTGAAATTATTTATTGGGTGCCCAAGTGGTGCAAGGGTCTTCCCCAACGATGGCCCACCTAGGATTCACATCGGCTGTATTATTACAGAAAAAAACATGTAAAAGAACAATGTGTTCGATGTCAATTATTAAGGTAATTGAAAAAACACTTTTCCTACCATGTAGTGGGGAATCTGTGGCGTTCGACATGCTGGGGATATCCCGTGCGGACATGGTTATCTGGCCGCTCATCTGGGACTGTACCCGGTGGGGCAGGCTGCCAAGTGGTGCCACCTGAATCGCCTTAGTGCTTACAGGAGGCACCAGGTTGGTTGGGCTGACCATCGGTGACGCCATCTCCGGACGGCTGATCATTGTGGACGACATGGTTCTGTCTGGTGACATCATTGCAGGTGTGTTTGTCAGCCCTTCCATCGGAACAGATACCAGAGATGGCTTGCTCATCGGGTAACATTGGCCAGCGATCACAGACAGTTTGCTAGTCTCTAGTGACATGCTACTCTCACCATTAATCGGAGTACAGTCGCTCATGGCCTTTGGCGTTTGGTCACTCACGCTCAATTTGAGCATCTTGAGTTTCTGGGCGCTGGTGACCGGCTCCGGGTTCAGCCTTTTCACAGGAGGACCCGTCTCAAGACGATTGGTTTCCATTGGTAACTTCAGCTTGGCGGTTGCAGCAGTGCGAGCCAGATCACTGGCTGTCTTCTGGTGTTTCTGCTTGGACTGGTGTCTCAGTGTAGATAGCGGTGTGTACTGAGGAACCTTTTTGTGCTCCTCCGGAATCGCAGAAAAAACAGACTCAGTACATCCCAGCATAGGACTGAAAAAAAACAGCAGCCATTATTTTGACACCTGTGCTCCTAGGCTCGTATTATTATACCCAAAGACACATTACAAATGATCAACTAAGATCACATGATTTTTAGCCTGATTAAGTGGCTTTAAACACAAATTAAATCAAGTGTCCAGGTGTATTTAAAACCAATCCTAACCATCCTGAACATATACATACTTATCATTGAGAAAAGCCAATGGAAATTCAGTTAAGTCCTCTCCGGTGTCCATGGGTATGTAAGGAGCTCTACACAGCATCTCATCCTGAAACATACCAAATCAGTAAAATTAGAATAAAAAGAGTTACATTTTAAATACAAGGAAAGTAATTTATGTCTGAGCGGCAGCAATTTTGAATCTGATACATGAAACTTTTAAACTCAGTTTCAGTACATTGAAATAAATATCCGCGAGGCAATCACACTTATAACAACAAGACTAAATAAGTCCAGGAGCTCCCGCTACGAATTAGAATTTGATTTAAGCAATTTTGCGTAGGGTTATTAATGTAGTCCTAGGCTAGGTCAAAAATCAAGACGCAAGACAACTAGGTCTAAGAGGCTCAGTCTAAGAGTAAGATAAGAACTAGACAATCTGTCAGAGATTGCAAACCTCTATTGAAATTAATGATGATGATCCTAATCAGTATCCCAGTAATGGTCTACCTATCTGGCACCATTCACCTGATATCAGGCCAATCAAGGTGAATAATGGCTGATTTACAGTCATTTTGAATTCGATATAGACTAGTTAAAAAATTCAGGGTGCATCCTCCCCCGAAACCTAACATTTTGTTTTGTAGTAATTATTTGTTTTATAGTAATTATGGTCTAGCTATCTAGCACAGTTTACCTGATATCAGGCCTATCAAGGTAAATAATGCCGATTGTTGGCCATTTTGAATTCAATAAGAGTTTCCAGGCTGCATCCTCTCCCGAAAAATCACATTTTGTTTTATAGTAATGGTCTAGCCATCTAGCACGGTTTACGAAATATCAACCATGTGAAAGTGAATAATGGCCGATAGGTGGCCATTTTTAATTTGTTCAAACTAAATTTTTCAAGATGCATCCTCTCCTGAAATCTCACATTTTGTTTTATAGTAATGGTCTGGCCATCTAGCACGGTTTACCAATAATGGCCAAGCGAAAGTGTATAATGGCTGATAAACGGCCATTTTGAATTTGATTGAGTCAAATTTTTTCAAGATGCATCCTCTCCTGAAATCTCACATTTTGTTTTATAGTAATGGTCTAGCTACCTAACACTGTTTACCAAATATCAGCAATGTGAAAATTGATCAAATTATTTACCATTTTGAATTTGATTTACAAGGCATCCTCTCCCAAAACGTGACATTTTGTTTTATAGTAATGGTCTAGCTATCTAGCATGGTTTACCTGATATCAGGCCTATCGAGGTAAATAATGCCGATTGTTGGCCATTTTAAATTTGATAGAGTTAAAAAATTGTGCATCCTCCCCCCTAGCCATCTAGCACGGTTTACGAAATATAGGCCATGTGAAAGTGAATAATGGCCAATGAGCGGCCATTTTGAATTTGATCAACTCCATTTTTTTCAAGATGCATCCTCTTCTGAAATCTCACATTTTGTTTTATAGTAATGGTTTAGCTATCTAGCACGGTTTACCCAATATCAGGCCTGGCGAGGTGAATAATGGCCGAAATTTATTCAAGTTGAAATTTTTCAAGATGCATCCTCTTATGAAACCTTACAATTTGTTTTATATTAATGGTGTAGCTATCTTGAGCGGTTTTCATGATATTCCGCAATATGAGGCCTGTCGAGGTGAATAATGACCAATAGGCGGCCATTTTAAATTTTATCGACGTAAAATTTTTCAAGATGCATTGTCTCCTGAAACCTTACAATTTGTTTTATAGTTATGGTGTAGCTATCTTGAGCGGTTTTTATGATATTCCGCAATATGAGGCCTGTCGTGGTGAATAATGGCCAAAGGCGGCCATTTTGAATTTTATCGACCTGAAATTTTTCAAGATGCATCCTCTCTTGAAACCTTACAATTTGTTTTATAGTAATGGTGTAGCTATCTTGAGCAGTTTTCATGATATTCCGCAAAATATTTCAGTCGGATTTACCGATGTCATAAATTAGGTCAAAGTGCTGGGTCAACTTCAAGGTCAAAAGACCTTAAAAGGCACAACTAGGGACCTTAGAGAACATGTATGTGCAATATGTAATCGGCCCAGTACTTTTCGAGATCTGCTCCGGAAACGAAGTGTGTCAAAACGTCTAAATAGGTCATAGTTCTGAACCAAAATTAGGTCAGAGTTCATATACCCCAAAAGGCACAACTAGACCCCCTAGGTGTTGTGTGTAAAATTTGAAGACAATCGGACAAGTACTTTCAGAGATATGCTCCGGAAAGGAAATGTTCACGGACGGCCCAACGCCGTAACATCATCATTTTCTTCTCTGCAACCTTGCGTATTAAACTCAGATTAAAAATATTTTAACCTGTCCATTATCCACCTTGAAGTCCCCCACATACCAAAAATTGTTATCCTAGCTATTTTCTTACAAAGTTATAGGCAAAAAAAGAAAACGGAAGCGGAATCCATAGGTCCCTCGGCCTCACCTAAAAGGCTGTTTACAGCCTACGGAGTTCATTCTGAATCTAATCTGTGCCACTTGCAAATTCATCCAGAAGGTAAGCATAATGAGAATATAGGTCAAGTTTCAGAATATTCGAATAAATAAATAAGGGATTTAGTGCTTAGCAGACGATTGTACACTTCTGCCATCACATCATGCACTGTGCGTCATATCACAGGCATCGATTTTACGCTTCTGCCATCTCCTCATACACTGTATCTTATATCCCCTTGACCTAGACATTTCTGCCATATCGAGATGACAAAGATTCTTCACGAGATCGCCGTGGTCATTAAAATAATTAAATCTTCAAAACAAGGAAAATTTAGATAGTTATTTGTGATGGTAAAGGTGCATGTTTATAATCTGATATCAAGTCTGAAGACACATCAGCCATCTTAACATTTTACCCCCTGCCATTTCGCGCATTGAGCTTATAAATCGTACACATTACCATCTCTGTCCAACCAGGTACTCATTTGCACCAGAGTTTAGTGAAGCATGTGAGGGTAAAGTGCCTTGCCCACGGGCAGAACATCAGTACAATGTCCAAATATTAAGAGGGGAGAAACAAGATATTTTTCCGAAAATCCAGCACCAACGGGGGTTTGATACTGCATGACAGGTAGCAACTTTGCAAAGTTCCATGCTCTAACCATCGCGCCACGTCTGTCTCGAATGGTTCATAATCCCGATATATCATAAAGTTGAGATCAGTACATCTACTGATTGACGTGAAAGCCTTTGCAATCTGCTCAATCGCTAAGTTACAGAACATAAGCCATGTCACCAAAAAAGAACTTTTTCATACATGGCACCACGACTCTGGAATGCACTCCCATCTTCACTCCGTCAGTGCCAGTCAATAACGAATTTTAAAACGAAGTTAAAAACTCATCTTTTTAAAAACCATTACGACTCATAACATTTCTCATAATCATTACTTTTAGCCTCACCAACTAGTTTTTAATATCTCGCCGAAGGACTTTTATTTGTGATAATATATCATCTTAGAATTATCTCTTCTCAAATGTATTTTAGTTCAATGTACGACCCCCAGAACATATTTGGATGGAGCGCTCTATAAAAGACTGATATAATAATAATAATATTAATGTAAGCGGTTCTTATCAAGTTGCTGAAAATAACTAATATTTGTTTAATTTGAACACAAATATTTTCAAATCTTGATGTTTAGACACACATTTCATTCCCAACAAGACTACATAAGTCCAGGAGCTCCCGCTCCGAATTAGAATTTGATTTAAGCAATTTTGTATAGGGTTATTAATGTATTCCTAGTCTAGGTCAAAAATCAAGACGCAAGACAACTAGGTCTAAGAAGCCCAGTCTAAGAGTAAGATAAGAACTAGACAGTCTGTCAGAGATTGCAAACCTCCATTGAAATTAATGATCCTAATCAGTATCCCAGTAATGGTCTACCTATCTGGCATGGTTTACCCGATATCAGGCCAATCGAGTTAACTAATAGCTGATTTACAGTCATTTTGAATTCGATATAAATTAGTTAAAAACTTAGGGTGCATCCTCCCCCGAAACCTCAAATTTTGTTTTATAGTAATGGACTAACATCTAACACAGTTTGCAAAATATTGGGCATGTGAAAGTAAATAATGGCCGATAGAGGGCCATTTTGAATTTGATCAAGTCAAAATTTTCCAAGATGCATCCTCAGCTGAAATCTCACATTTCATTTTATAGTAATGGTCTAGCCATCTAGCACGGTTTACCAAATATCGCCCATGTGAAAGTGAATAATGGCCGATAGGAGGCCATTTTGAATTTGATCAAGTCAAAATTTGATGATGCATCCTCTCCTGAAATCTCACATTTTGTTTTATAGTAATGGTCTAGCCATCTAGTACGGTTACTAAAAACCGGCTATGTGAAAGTAAATAATGGCCGATAGGCGGCCATTTTAAATTTGATCGAGTCAATTTTTTTCAGAATGCATCCTCTCTTGTAATCTCACATTTTGTTTTATAGTAATGGTCCAGCTATCTAACACGGTTTACCAAATATCAGCAATGTGAAAGTAAATAGTGGCCGATAGGCGGCCATTTTGAATTCGATTGAGTCGAAAGCTTTTTAAAGGCATCCTCTCTCTAAACGTCACATTTTGTTTTATAGTAATGGTCTAGCTATCTAGCACGGTTTACCTGATATCAGGCCTATCGAGGTAAATAATGCTGATTGTCGGCCATTTTGAATTCGTAAGTTTAAAATTTTCAGGGTGCATCCTCCCCCGAAAAATCACACTTTGTTTTATAGTAATCAGGTAATGGTCTAGCCATCTAGCACGGTTTACCAAATATCAGCCATGTGAAAATGAATAATGGCCGAAAAGGCGGCCATTTTAAATTTGATCAAGTCAATTTTTTTCAAGATGCATCCTCATCTGAAATCTCACATTTCGTTTTACAGTAATGGTCTAGCCATTTAGCACAGTTGACCAAATAACGGCCATGTGAAAGTGAATAATGGCCGATAAGCGGCCATTTTGAATTTCATCGAGTCTAATTTTTTCAAGATGCATCCTCTCCTGAAGTCACACATTTTGTTTTATAGTAATGGTCTAGCCATCTAGCATGGTTTACCAAATAACGGCCATGTGAAAGTGAATAATGGCCGATAAGCGGCCATTTTGAATTTTATCGAGTCGAATTTTTTCAAGATGCATCCTCTCCTGAAATCACACATTTTGTTTTATAGTAATGGTCTAGCCATCTAGCACGGTTTACCAAATAACGGCCATGTGAAAGTGAATAATGGCCGATAAGCGGCCATTTTGAATTTTATCGAGTCGAATTTTTTCAAGATGCATCCTCTCCTGAAATCACACATTTTGTTTTATAGTAATGGTCTAGCCATCTAGCACGGTTTACCAAATAACATCCATGTGAAAGTGAATAATGGCTGATTGGCGGCCATTTTGAACTTTGACAAAATGAATTTTTTCAAAATACATCCTCTCCTGAAGCCTTACAATTTGTTTTATAGTAATGGTGTAGATATCTTGAGCGGTTTTCATGATATTCCACAATATCAGGCCTGTCGAGGTGAATAATGGCTGATAGGCGGCCATTTTGAATTTTATCAACTTCAAATTTCTCAGGATGCATCCTCTCCTGAAACCTTACAATTTATTTGATATTAATGGTGTAGCTATCTTGAGCGGTTTTCATGATATTCCGCAATATCAGGCCTGTCGAGGTGAATAATGGCCGATAGGCGGCCATTTTTAATTTTATCGACTTGAAATTTTTCAAGATGCATCCTCTCCTGAAACCTCACAATTTGTTTTATAGTAATGGTGTAGCTATCTTGAGCGGTTTTCATCATATTCCGCAAAATCTTTCAGTCGGATTTACCGATGTTATAAATTAGGTCAAAGTGCTGGGTCAACTTCAAGGTCAAGGTCCAAAAACCTAAAAAGGCACAACTAGGGACCTTAGAGAACATGTATGTGCAATATGACTGTCATCGGCCCAGTACTTTTCGAGATCTGCTCCGGAAACGAAGTGCGCGTCAAAACGTCTAAATAGGTCATAGTTCTGAACCAGAAGTAGGTCAAAGTTCAAATACCCCAAAAGGCACAACTAGACCCCCTAGGGGTGTTGTGTGTAAAATTTGAAGACAATCGGACAAGTACTTTCAGAGATATGCTCCGGAAACGAATTGTTTACGGACGGCCCAACGGCCCAACGCCGTCACATCATCATTTTCTCCTCTGCAACCTTGCGTATTGAATTCAGATTAAAAATATTTTAACCCGTCCATTAGCCACCTGGAAGTAACCCACATACCAAAAATTGTTATCCTAGCTTTTTTTCTCACAAAGTTATAGGCAAAAGAAGAGGCCAAAAAAAAACGGAGGTAGAATCCATAGCTCCCTTCGCTCACCTACGGTGACGGCGGGAGCTAATAACAGTGATTTTGTCAACTAATAAAACAGATTAAAAACGACAATAGTCGTGATCAGCAGGATAAGTGTAAAAACGACAATAGTCGTGATCAGCAGGATGAGTGGTAAGGGATAATATCCTGCTTTTATGAAATAAACCCGAGTATAATATCTCAAATTAAAAATCTGAACATCCTTATCGCGATGAATTATAACATTTTGTTATCAATTAATAGTTCTCAAAATATGTAAAATATAATTAGTAACCCACCGTTATCTCCAGAATGGGTGCCTTTTTACTGGTTGAAGGAGCTGGTGTGTCTGCTGCAACGGTCCGCTGTAACAAAAACAACCTTTGTGACCCGCAATGCAAAATAGTGCCTCAAGGCGCCAATGTTACAATTATTGATGATGTCATAAATACATTTTAATTTAAGTTGTTACATAACTACAATTACAAAGTTGAAAATGTAATAAATAAAATGCAATAATTATTTTTTAATACTATATTAAGTGTACAAAGCATGGCTATTAAATCTACCACACTAAAAATTAAATTTGAACTCCAACATTTTTGTGTGGCAGGTCAATTCAACTCTCACAATGTTGAAATATTTTGATATATATAATTATTAAATAAACTTGTAGTTGTATATATTTCATAGGTTTATACGCTTTCCTTCTATTTATAACAATAGTTATAATAGCACAATGTAGTGGTTTCATCTCAGGTCTTTGTGCGGGAAACATATTTGTATCATGTATAGTACTATCATTGAATACTTAATAATATATTTTACATCGTTATCTATTTTTATTCTATTATGCACTGTATTACATAATGTATTATTATGATCATTTTAATGCGTGGCATAAATTTTCCCGTCTTCACTCAATAAATATATATCCACTATATCTGTATATAGATTAAATGTTTTATGTTTATCAGTCTAAGACCATTATAAATATGTGATTCTTTCAGAGTTCGGCATTAGATGTAGATTCTGATGTCAAAAGTGGATCCCCTACTTAAAATTTACTGGAATACAGCAGAACTGTGCCAGATACTATCATGAGATGCCTGCTGTAAAAACAGAACACAGAAAAACCGCAATAATGGATATCTGTGATGAGAGATGTATTTTGCTGTAGTCAATATCAGTGCCCTTAGGCTGCCTTCCCATTGACATGTTTGAGTGCGCGACGCGTTGCGTTGCGAAGGCCACGTGGCAGAATTAAAAATCTATCTAATACAATCACTATGTGACCTTTCCATACACGCGATTGGCCGCGCGGTCAGTTCGCCGCGCGGCCAGCAATCGCACATGTAGCGCTTTCTTTGTTCATCCACCGCGCATTCATCACCGCATTTGTCATTTAATTTTTTTTTTTGGCAGCCAATCAAACATGAGACGTTGAACCAATGCCGGATTATCGTCTGCGTTGCTTGCCGAGCATCAATTTTTTTCAAAATTGGCTCGACGTCTCATATATTCTAGGTTGCTGAGACAGTGAACACTAGCCCAGTAGGCCTAAACACAAAATATTCGTAGACCCATAACATTTATACAATGTTGGAGCAACATCGAAGACATTAGTTCGAAGTTGTATATCAGGCCTATACAATTTTTTTGTGTTTACTTGCAGAGTAGCCTATACAGTGATAGGTCTATATACAGGCCTATTTACATTATGTATCATGTTAATGTAGGCCCTATCAGACAACTAGCAGGCTTATAGTCTTGATCTCCCTCTCTTTAGTCTTGTTATAAGACACACTTTGAATTTGAATACATGCATGCTGTATTTGAAGAGTGCGCGTGATGAATGTCTGAAGCATTAGAAAAACCTTTTTTGGTATGTAAATGTGGGCCTACGTTTATTGTAGAATGACCCGTTATGACAGCATTGCGCGAAAATTGGACTGCATGGATACTGATAGGCCTACATATACCAAGGACAGTCCAGAACAATGTCACCACATCTCCTATGCGTTCTTGTGCCAATGGGAAGGTTTGCCCGCGCGGCCATTGGATCGCGTTAATGGAAAGGCAGCCTAAGGGTTATAAGGTTATAAAGTGCCCACCTGAGCATTGAAGACAGGCATATTCATTGCCACAGGTGATATCGATCCCGGAGGTGATATCGATCCCGGAGGTGACATCGTTGCTGGTGATGATATGTCCATGCTCGTGTTACTGTCAGGCCTGCTGGTCGTGATGCCGTAAGGCCTACTTGAGATACTCAAAGGGCTTAGGTTATAGACACTTCCAGGGCTACACAGCGGGCTGGAATCACTCACTTCCCCGTTAGGAAATAAATCATCATACAGATTCCCATTACGTGCATCTGAAAAAACAAAATAATCATTAATAGCAAAGGTTACTGCAGGTTAATTAATGTTAGAAATAATTAATTTAAATGACTTTTCTTCAGGAACATGAAAAGTCATCAATAACCGAGGGAAATACAATTTAAATAATTTCACCAGATAAATATGAAATTTAAACTCCACTCATTTACAGAATCATTTAGTAGTGAATTAAAATATCCCTCTGTAAGACAGTGGTATAAAAACTAAAATGGAAATGAAAAAAAGGTGAAATAACTCTGTAGTGTGAAGAAATGTTGACAGAAATCATCCAGTGGATGTATTTTAGAGGCTGAGGTTTTTCATAGATCTCTTTTATAATGTAGCCATATAGGCACCATCATTATTCTGTGAAACTCAATAGCCTTGACCTCCATTGCTGTCACCGAGCTAAATAATACAAAGAAGTATGGGGGAGGGGGTCTGATTAAATTTGGTTTTCACCCAGATCACATTCAAAGTGGTTCCCGGTGACGGCACTGCGTTTCACAGAATACACTGTCACCCATTATTTGCATCGAGCCTTCAACTGCCAAGTTATAGAATTTAATTTTTCCACCCACTTGAAGTTGTGTCTCGATAACGCGACCCACAACTTCAAGTGGCTGAAAATTACTCATATTGTTTAATTTGAACCTAAACATTTGCAAATCTTGATGTTTAACCCTTTCAGGCCCGAATTTAACATTGTCATCTTCATCCACTACAAGCCGCGAAATGCTGTCGCAATTATCGACTTGTAGTGGATGAAGATGAATTGATGTGGTTTAAAAATTAAAGAAAATTGACATGTATTGGTAAACCAGTTTTATGGAAATTTTCATTGTAAAACCCTTAGTTGTAGGAAAATTAAGTCTGTTTTCAGAGATGTAAAATGATGCTTTAATGCATCGTTAGGGCTTAAAGGGTTAAACATTCATTTAACCCTTAATTAACCCTTTAAGTCCACACGATGCATTAAAGCATTATTTTATATCCCTGTGCACAGATTTAATTTTCCTACAACTATGAGTTCTGGAACGAAAATTTCCATGAAACTGGTTTACCAATACATGGTAATTTTCTTTATTTTTTAAACCACATCAAATCATCTTACTCCACTACAACTCCAGAATTGCGACTTTATCCACTACAACTCCAGAATTGCAAGCGCAATTCGTGGTTTGTAATGGATGAAGATGACAATGGTAAACTTAGGCTTGAAAGGGTTAAAGCGCTGAAATACTTTCGAATAAATCATGGAGACCAAAGGTTTTTTTCCATATTTAAAATCATCATAAATGCCTTAGTTAGCTCTTTCCAATTCATTTGAATATAATATATATTTCTACTCTTACAGTGTGGGGATCGACTTTAGACGTTCACGACTAAAGTCGATCCCCGCGCTGTAAGGGTGAAGTCTCACCATCTCCAAATCCCAACGGAAGCATAAGTTCTCCAGATAATGGAGCCAAGTGTGTCAAATCTTCCAACCCATCGTCCAAAACTGCAAGAACAAATAATTGATTGAGAAATTTAAACTTGTACAAAATAGTAAATGTTAGTATCACAAAAGTAATTTCTGGAATAGAATGGCGAGTCGCAACCAATGTGACAGACGTGAACATCTGTGACTGTGCATGCTACATAAATCAATCACGGTTCCCACACTGTTTTAAATACAAAATTCAACAACTTTTCAAGGACCTTTCAAGGACTTCTCAATATATTTTTCAAGGATTTTTTTGTTCATGGTAAAAAAAGAAATTACAATATTGTAGAAAAAATGAAATGTAGGCCTACATTGTTTATCAATATTTGTCTTTTGACTATATATATATATAGATAAAATAGGCACACTAAATTCCTTAAACACATCGTTATTTAAGTGCAGCTTCTTCTTTCATTTAATCACTAAGCAGTAGCGCTGTAAGAATTAAAAAAAAATTCTAATGGCCGTAGAACCATAACATAGGTATTCAAATGAATCAGAAAGAGATAACTAAGACATTTATGATGATTTCAAATTGAAAGAAACCTTTTGGTCGCCATGATTTCTACAAAAATAATTCAGCGCTTTGAGGGTTAAGTACGATACATAAACTGGCCCATGGTCTGTGGGATGCTTCACATTCCAAGAAGTCCACATAGTCTAGTTGACCATTAAAGCGCTGACATATTATTGTATAAACAATGGAGATCAAAGGTTTATTTCAATTTAAAATCATCAAAAATGTCTAATTTAGCGAAGTGTTTCAGTATCTGCTACTCCCAAATAATAGATGTTGCATTCTCTGTGTGATGTTCACTCAACATACATTGGTTCAAAATGTGTGTGTAACTAAATGATGGCTGAGGATGGGAAAGAACACCAGTCTTAGCAAAAAAGATGCCTAATTTTAGAGTAACACTTTAAAATGCTCAATTATTTTTGTATAAACTAAAAGGTTATTTTCAATTTGAAATCATCATAAATGTCTCAGTTATCTCTTTCCGCTTCATTTGAATAACTATGCTATGGGGCTTAGGCCATTATACATTTTTAAATTTTTTTTAGTGCGGGAACTGTCTATATACTTCAGAAGTCTAGAGACATCAGATTCTGAAGTATAAAGACGTCCTCGCACTGGATGAGTGAATAGGTTTTATTAGCATTTTTTTTATTATTAGGTCTTTTTTCATAATCTAGAAAGTTTTAAAAATAAAATCAGAATTGGCAATAAAGAATAATTGTGTCATTATTGTGATCCCTTGGGTTGGAAATTCCCATCTACAGACCAATTTCTGTGTTTTGAAAAAATTTAGGGTGAAAAAAAAAAATTACACTTTAAAATCGAATTAATCACGTATTTCACTTGTCCTTTACGAGCCACCGTATATGAAAATTCTGCACAGCAAGCACTGCTAAATATTTAAGACCAAATTTTGCTGCTTCCCAGATAGAAAAATTTAGCCGCAGAGTGTGCTAAAAACCACCTGAGAACATCTAGTAATAGACAAATCTTCCGGATCACTCTTGCAAGGGGGGGGGGGGTTAACACCCCTTCCTGCTCTCCCCCAGTGGCCGCTGTGCGGCCGCGGTGCTGCATCCAACAGAACCGTATGAAGCCCCTCTAGTAGGCGATATTACGATAATGTTATAGGGTACAAACTTATACTGGTACTCACCGATAGTTTGAATTTCAGGACAGGTGTAATATTTCTCATCCATCTCCTTAGTGAAGGGAGAGAAGATTGCTTCTGTGCTGTAGATGGGACCGCTATGTGGGGACAGCGTGTCTGCGGGCTGTAGGATACTCTCCGTGCTGTATAATATGGGGCCGCTGTGTGGGGACAGCGTGTCTGCTGGCTGCAGGATACTCTCCGTGCTGTATGATAAGGGGCTGCGACGGCAGGACGATGATACAGCAGCAGCAGCTTCATCTCGCGCGGGGCGCTGGAAGTCTGCCATCAGACAATCCTCTTCTTCTATTCCACTGTCACACACAATGTCACAAACATAGTGAGTGAGCGTGTGAGTGAGGGAGTGCATGAATGAGTGGGTGCAGCAGCACAAGTGAGTGGATCCATGAGTGAGTGTGTCATTAAGTCAGTGACTGATTGAAAGTAAAGTGCTTAACACTGTGATCGCAAACATTTCTACTTCACATTTTCACCTAATGGAAGCTGTGCCTTGCTCAGGCAGCCCACAGCTACAAGTGAGTGAAAATTATTCAGATTTGTTCAATTGAAGGTCGTGTTTTTTTTTCAAATTTTACAGTTCTGATACATAGTTCATGGTTTTTAATGTGAAAATAAATAGTTTGAATATGAATATAGTCAGGCTTAGGTGAGAGCTCGTTGATTAATGGGTTCTCAAGACAGCTGAGTCACCATAATGGAAAATCAATAAAAAAATAAAATTGAATTTTTTTTTATTTTTATTTTATTATACTGCCGGCCAGTTATTCATTGACATAAATTGAAATAATAATGTAAATTATGCATGTTTTTAGATAAAATAAGTAAAAACTGAAAAAAAAGAGTTTTTTGTGTAAGTTTACCATTAAAAAATCTAACAAAATTTTTTTTTTTAATTTTTTGCGACTGTCCGCTCTGAATCTTGAATGTAAATTCTTGAGAACAAATTAATAAAAAAAAACTGTGGCCTCAGTGTTTAAAGGGTAATTTACCTAATCACATAATTCACACAAACAATACCCTCTGGTTTGTCAGTGCGACTGTTGTTGATGACTGTTGCCTGGGTAACCATCCAAAGATAACCCCCATTCTTAGCCAGGAATCTGTAGCGATCAGTCACTGATTGACCTTTGGTCAAAACTGAAACAAAAAATATTGCATGTAATAATTATCCAGATATCTTGTTTGTTTCTATTTTTCATTTATTTGAAGCTGGAATTACTAACGCAACTTCCAGCTTCAAATGCTGGAAACTACATAGAGAGGAAGGGTATTCCCCCTGGCCCGGACCAGGGGGAATACCCTTCCTCTCTATGTATTTTTCGTCATTTGAAGCTGGAACTTCCAGCTTGAAATGACAAAAAAAAAATATATTTATGAGAAAACAGACATCTCCAATGTTGAAGTATTAGATTAGCTGAGCATCGACAAAAACTGTTTATCAAATTTAGTGATATTTCTATTATTATTCAACATGCTTGAAACGGCATATATATGGTTTCAGCAGCACACAGAGGCCAGCTTCTGTATTGTACTTAAAGGGACTGGCCCACGCTAAAATCATAAAAAATCGGTGATTTCATTTTGGCTTCTTAATATGACTATATGATGTAAACATGTCCATAGACTAGAACTGCAAAAGGTAGGCTAGATAAAGAGACAAAATTCCCGTATTTTTAATTTTTGCCATGGTTGTCAATAATTAGAAATCCGGAATTTCGTCTCTATATCTAGCCTAACTGGTGAATGCGCAGCACAAAAATGAAAAAAACTTTTGCAGTTCTAGTCTATGGACATGTTTACATCATATGGTCATATTAAGTAGCCAAAATAAAATCACCGATTTTTTAATGATATAAGCGTGGGCCAGTCCCTTAAAGTTGAATTTTGTACTTAAGTATGTTACAGAAACTGGCCCCTGCGGCCGATTTCGATAACATACTTAAGTAAAAAGTTAACTTTTTACTTAAGTATGCTACGTAAACCAGCCCATTTCATTTTTTACTCAAGTACGTTACAAAAAGGGCCAGTTTCTGTAACGTATTGTAGTACAAAGCTGACACTTTAAGTACAATACAGAAACCGGCCCTAGGTTAATCTAATCACATCTAATTACATAGATGTTTTCAGTTATTTGTCCTTCAAACAAGAAAATTTGATGGAGAAATGAAAACTAAATTTGCTTTCAGTCTATTTATGTTAACCCTTAAAACGCTAAATAACCCTTTGAGCGCTTAGGCCGACTATAGGTGTTTTTAACCCTTACAGCGCGGGGACCGACTTTAGTCGGCAGAATCTGACGTCTGTATTGGAAGGTCGTTGAAAAGTCCTTGAATTTTGTATTTGAACAAGTGTATCATGTTATATTTAGCGTACAATTATACATGGGCAGAAAGTAATATAACAACTTCTTGTTTACTACACATACACACGACACATGTACTTCTTGCCTTCTAAAATGCCTCCTTCACTAGAACATATGTGGTTATCGATCTCAATTGAGTAATAAACTTTGACATTTGAGTAATGTTGAGTAACCAACATTTTAGTTTTTAATTTAGTATGGTAATCACGCTAATACACAGCTTAACCCGGTCAGTGCAGAGACCAACTTTAGACATCAGAATCTGACGTCTATAGACGTCAGATTCTGATGTCTAAATTATTCAGATTCTGCCTTAGATCCATAACATAGGTATTCAAATGGAGCGGAAAGAGCTAACTAGGACATTTAACCGTATGATGATTTCAAATTGAAAAAACCCTTTGGTCTCCATAATTATAAAACAAAAATATTTCAGCTCTTCAAGTGTTAAACGTGGCACTGGACTACTCACCTTCTCTGAATGCTCGATCAACCAGAGTATTATCCAGTGGGTGGTGGAACGAGTACGCACATTTCCCCAGGATATCGGAGCTTTGCAACTGCAATAAACTCTCAATGCTACAAACAAAAAACACATCTAATCTAATTAGATGCACAATTTTGAGGAATGATTTTCATTACAAAACATAGAAATACAAAATTATTTGTAAAAATGAGAGAGTCCTGATCAACTTTACCCAGCGCTCATTCTCAGAACCAATACTTTTTGCTGACATTTATGTCACATTTAACCCTTTAACCGCCGGTGTCGCATATATTCTGGTTTTCCTTTTTTTTAGCACATTAAGTACCACCTTTTAAACATGTGACAAAAATAAAATGTTACATCAATCAGCAATATTTGAAAACAGTTGACCTCCATTTTGTCAAATCTGAACAATTTTCACTCACTTGAAATTGTGGATCGCGTCAGCGAGACACAACTTCAAGTGGGTGAAAATTCAAGTTGAATAATTTGGCGGTTAAAGGGTTAGGCTCTCACGATGCATTAACTCTTTGAGTCACAACCGCGCTTGAAAGCGCGCCCACTACATAAATAGTGAAGCACAAGTCAATAGGCTTGTCATTATATGACGTCACACATGATGTAAAAGTAAAAATATTGATAGTGACCGTAGACCTATAACATAGGTATTCAAATGAATCAGAAAGAGCTACCTTAACTAAGACATTCATGATGATTTCAACATGAAAAAACTCTTTCGTTTTCATTGTTTATGCAAAAATAACTAGATGCAAGTGTTCACCATGTAAACACCCAAGAAGGCCCCCCCTCCCACTTTTCAAATTAGAGTTATACAATAATTATAATTTTTGCAGATAATCAATTTGCACATGTATTTATCAAGTAATATTATGAGGCAGAGGCTAGCAGCTTTAGGCTAGGGTGATAAGGTTCTAATTTGACGAAAAAAGACTAAAGATGGCCGCCATGACCCGGATATTTTCCCAAATTTTTTGAAAAATTAATGCAGTCTAGGAAATACTACTACTATGCACTATGTTGAATATTGAGTATATCGGATGAGTGGCTTTAAAGGTATCAGGGTGACAAGGTCCTAAATTGAAGAAAAAATATTAAAGATGGCCGCCATGACCTATATATTTTCCCGAACTTTCTGAAAAATTGATGCAGGCTAGGAATTATCACTACTATACAGTATTTTAAATATTGAGTATATCGGATAAGCGGCTTTGAAGTTATCAGGGTGACAAGGTCCTAATTTGACGAAAAAAGATTAAAGATGGCCACCATGACCAGAATATTTCCCCGAACTTGCTTAAAAATTGATGCAGCCTAGGAATTGATAGTTGCATCCAGTATGTTTAACACAAAGTGAATCGAAAAAGCGGTTTTGTAGATATCAGGGTGACAAGGTCATAATTTGACGAAAAAAGATTAAAGATGGCCGCCATGATCCGGTTATTCTTCCGAAGTTTCTGAAAAATTGATGCAGGCTAGGAATTATTACTTCTATGCAGTATTTTGAATATTGAGTATATCAGATAAGCAGCTTTAAAGTTATCAGGGTGACAAGGTTCTAATTTGACGAAAAAAAAAATAAAGATGGCCGTCATGACCCGGATATTCTTCCGAACTTTCTGAAAAATTGATGCAGGCTAGAAATTAATACTACTATGCACTATGTTGAATTTTGGGTATATTGGATTAGTGGCTTTGAAGTTATCAGGGTGACAAGGTCCAAATTTGACAAAAAAAGATTAAAGATGGCCGCCATGACCTGAATATTTTCACAAACTTTCTGAAAAATTGATGCAGCCTAGGAATTAATATTTGCATCCAGTATGTTGAACACAAAAAGAATCGAAAAAGCGGTTTGGTAGATATCAGGGTGACAAGCTCCTAATTTGACGAAAAAAGGCTAAAGATGGCCGCAATGCCCTGAATATTTTCCCGAACTTTCTGAAAAATTGATGCAGCATAGGTATTAATACTTGTATCCAGTATGTTGAACACCAAATGAGTTGAAAAAGTGGTTTTGTAGATATCAGGGTGACATGGATGAGAGGTGGTGTCCATGCGCGGCGCCGCCGCCCGCACGCGCCGCCGCCCGCACCAAAGGTTTTCTCAATTTGAAATTGTCATAAATTTCTTAGTTAGCTCTTTCGGATTCATTTGAATATCTATGTCATAAATCTATGACCATTGTAAATATTTCCACCCTTACAGTGCGGGGATCGACTTTAGTCGTCAGAATCTGACGTCTGTAGACGTCAGATTCTAACGACTAAAGTAGATCCCCGCACTGTACGGGTTAATGACCCGCTGCCAACATTAGGTGTGATATTACCTGTCATCACAATAGGTGTACTTCATATCCATAGTGTGTTTGCTGAGGAAAGTCTGGCTATCCAGGGGCACGTCTATATTAGCCGGGTGGTTTATGGGCTCGGCTACCAGCATCACAAACGCGGGCCCGGGCATCCCCTCCAGACCAATTTGATGCATGGTCTCAGCGCTCGCCTCCACCTTATGGCCAGAAAACCTAATCACCTAGAATAAAACATAAAAACATATTAGAAAATGCTTATATAACTAAACAATTTCACTTAAAGGAAACAAAAAAACCTATGTGATGCCCTCCACCTTATGAACAAAAAATTTAATCTCCTCCCACTGGAAATAAAACATATACTGTATTTATTCTAATAAACGCCATATTCCAATATATAACGTCCACCCCTTGATCTGAAAATAAAACCCACGATCATGTACACTAAATGATACATTTGTAATTAAAAAACTACCCTAATAAGCGCCAGTCTCAGAGGGTATTCTAATTGATGCCCCAGGCGATTAATAGAATAAATACTGTAATTAATTGTTCAATTTGAGACCAAATATTTAAATATGTGAAATAAAAGTAAATTAATTGGCTAATAAAATGGATTTAAAGCAATTACAGTCATGCTCAGCGGTTATTAAAAGGTTAAAGTGGTGTAAACTGTTCAAAGCACATGCAATAAGAGGTCTCGGATTGTTAACCCTTGTCCTGCTGAATTGTTTCAAATTATTTTTCATTCATTTCAATTTGGAATTGCTAACCCAATTTCCAGCTTCAAATGACGAAAAATATTACTATTTATGAAAAATAGAAATGTCTAAAATTAAATTATTGGATCAACTAAGCATCTACTAAAAACTATTTTATCAAAATTAAGTGATATATTTATTGATCTAAAACATCCTTAACCCCGTATATATCCGGGCATAGCAGGACAAGGGTTAAGGGCAGCCTGTTCCAGGGGCGAGTACTTGTTGTGATAAAGGAGTCAGGGTGCGACTTACATCGAAGTCACCAGATGACTGTGTACAGTATTGGTGAGTTAATTACACAACTAATCACATTATTCAAATTGGAAAATGGCAATTCTTCATCAAGTGGAAATATTTTCATCAGTTGAAACTGAAAACTGCGTAAGCAATTTTAGATTTAAATCACATAACTACATTTGCGTCTCCCCCCGCCCCACATTGATTTAGCAACCAAAATACATTAATTACAGTGAAATACAGTACTGTTACCAAATTTTATTGTAAACCACGTGAAAATGTGATGTCAGAATCCTACCAAAATCTAATCAGCATATGTCCAGGGTAAGTTGCTTCCTTGAAACAAATCGGTGAAGCAGATCAAGCTCCTGAGAGTAAATGTGATTCATCGGCCATCTTGAATTTTATTGAAAAAATAAAAAATTCTCCAGAAAAATTTCTCATGGCCAGTGAGCATACCCGAAAGATAAAATTTAAGCTGCATAGCTATATTATCAAATTTTGATGATAGCCAAAATGAGCAAAACTGAAATATCAGCTAAAATCCTAAAAAGTAAAAAAATATAAGTTTTTATTATCATAATCACACTAAAAACTAATCAGCACACGTCCAGGGTAAGTTTCTTCAAACATGAAACAAATCCATGAAGCAGTTCAAGCTCTAGAGAGTGACATAGGATTTTGGAGGCCATCCTTGATTTGGTTGAAAGAGCTGAAAAATGCCAAAAAATTTACTGGGCAAATTTCCTAGGGCCAGTCTTTGCAAGTATCTTTGCAGTATCTTTGCAAATTTATTGTATATCGTTCTTCTTGTAATTATTTTAGAAAATTGAATCACAATTAGCTATCAAATAAAATTATATTATGATTATTGTGATTATTCGGGAGTAGCAACACTATTGTCTCTTCCGCCGGGAATTTGACCCTCAGAGCTCAAAATATCAACGCTATATATTTTTCGTGCACTCGATAGACCCACATGTAATTATAATTCTGTATCTGTACTAGTTAATAAGTCTCGGGGCTGCAATGATCACTTTATATTAATGGTATATCTGTATATATAATAACAAATAAACTGATTCGTATTCGTGACGTAGAGACGACAATTATGCATGTGATTTATCATGTAATACGCCACATTAAGAAGCCCATAGCGTTCGCAGGGTCTGCTTTGATTAATTAAAGGGATAAACCAGCAAATACGAGACCTTGAGCCAGTTTTGGTTTAATGTTGGGCCGGCATACCAGACAGTTGCCAACCTTAATTCAACATTTGGTCAACATCACACGTCATAGTAGTGTTGAACTGCTCCCAGTCACATTTGGCTTGCTTAGCGACATCACAGAAGCGTCAAGAATTACCGTTAAACAACATTTTTTTACCACCAGAACTGTTGGCCTTCATTTGAGGAGTATTGTATTTTTAATGCCCTTTTCTGTTCGATGTCTAACAGAATAAACAGAACAACAGCTTACAAGATATAAAAAAGGGATCTGATTTTAGTAAGTCATTCAGCGTTGACCATCAATGAAAAAATAATTCCCATAGATGCAAGTCTCACTCACAGTCAGTGACAATTAGCAGATTACATGGAGAATATCATGACTAACAAGATCTGTCTTCTACGCCATGTTTAGAAGCTGCAGAATGAATACATTCTATTCCACAGTTCTGTTGTGAAAAAAAGACTTTGTGAAAAAAAGACTATCTGATACCGTTGAAAAGTTGATGACTGCTCAAGATAGTTGTGTATTGTGTATTGGTACTGTAAGAGGCAGGATGAAAACTGCAGCAAACTTCAATGAATGTAAAAGAAAATGTTTTTATTTTAATTATTATTTTAAGTGCTAATTGAATAAAGCAGAGATAAAACAAACCCAAAACAAACACATACAATATTGTATGTGTTTGTTTTGTGTTTGTTTTATCTCTTGTATATACATGTAGTTGATGGTACACATACTTAGAGCATGTAAATTTTCATTTTATAAGATATAATGTACAATTTCACTTAGGGGACCACCTCGCTAATGGGACCACTTTTGCTAAGTCCCTTGGGTGGTCCGTTTAGCGAGGTTCTACTGTATATACAAAATACATTATATATAAAAAATACATGAAATAAATATAAACAGAAAAAAATTTTTTAAACTATTAGGAGGCATTGCCATAATAAAACACAGGATGCTTTGAAAATAAAAATGTTGACTACATAAAATATATTTAACTAGCATTAAAAAAATATTAAGAAAGATGTTCCCCGCACCAAAACCAGAGATCAAATAGCTACTATGTATAATAAACATATGATATGTAGTAGCAAAAAAATACTCTGGAAAGCGTAGAAACCTAGCGATAGATAAATTTGCATAATTATGTTTAAACAAGTATGTATTAAAAACTTCATTATCACACGAGTTCCCAGCAGAATCGAGACATCAACCCAGAGCCAGTCAAATGCTGGCCAAGTCCGGCACCCTCCCAACACCAGGCAAAAGCCCTGCGCCTGCCAGGAACAATAATACAGCTACAGTATGATTATATATATATATACAGGTCTTGTGAAAATACTTGAAATTATCTGTATTTATTTTCTTAAATGTTTTTTTTTAATATACAATTGTTTGAATTTAGCAAATGTTTCAGATTTTTTTATATTCTCTGGTACTGCATTCCAAATAATTACGCCTGTATAGGAAAATGATTTGTGATGGTGTTCTAGGAACGAATAATTTGTTATTTGTTGAAGATTTGAGGGAATATTTTGAGTGATCTTTAATATAAGTAAACAGTGTCTGTATATATTGGGGTGCATCACCAGTTACAGCTTTATAGACTAAACTGACCTGTTTAAATTTTACGATTTCATCAAAGGGTAACCATTTGAGCTCTTGAAACATGTGTTTGCTTGGTGTTAAAGGAGGTGCTTCTAATAATAATCTTGCAGCTTTTTTTTGAATTTAAATTATCTTGCTTTGATTTTCTTTTGCACAAACGCCCTAAACTGAGCTGCAATATTCAATTAGTGGTTTGACATAATAACCATAGAATTTAATTCTAATTTCTAATGTTAAATATTTTCTAATTTTTTAAAAATGAATAATCTATAAGAGGTGCATTTTTTAACCTGAGCAAACTGCATACACCAGGAAAGTGTTTTATCTACATTAACACCTAATAATTTAGTACCATCTACTTCGTCAATCATTGTATTGCTTATCTTTACATTTTCAAAATAGTTGTTAGCCTTTTGTTGAGAATTTGGTTGACTATTTGAGATAAATAACGTTTAAGTTTTTTTCAATGCTCTATACCATTTTGTTACTTATGCACCATCTATCCAAACTATTTGCACAGTTTTGCAATTTATCAATTATTTCATGTTTAGATTTGTTTTCCGCACTCGCAACGGCATCATCTGCAAATATATTTATGTCACTTAAGTGTTCTTCTAGAGATATATCGTTAATGAATACAAGAAACAGGAGTGGCCCAAGAATAGATCCTTGGGGCACTCCGGATTTAATTTTTAATGGGTCTGACTTTGTACCATTTATTTCCACCAACTGTTCCCTATTGTAGTGAGGCATGATTACATTTGTAAATTTCAAGTTTTTTGATTAATAGATCTTGATTTAATAGATCGAATGCTCTGCATAAGTCTATAAGCAACAACCCAATTCGATTTAGTGCTGAGAGCCAGGTATCTACTATAAGGGTAAGTGCAGTTTCACATGAATGATTTGCCCTAAAACCAAAATGCTTTTGATGAAGTAAATTGTGGGATGTCATATATACATAGAAATGAATTGCGACGTGTTTTTCTAATATTTTAGAAGTTATTGGTAAAATTGATATGGGGCGATAATTGCAAATGTCTTCCTTCGAATCTTTTTTGTGGATTGGGGTAACTCTTGCCATTTTCCAAGTGTATTGGAAGCACCCCAATGACATAGTGACAATGCGTAATCTGTTAAGCTTACCTTGTAGGTGGCAGACTTAAAGTTGACGTTACGTCCTTTCAAAGTCAGTGTACATTTCATGCGAGCGAGGAAAGAGCAACCAGCCAAATCGTCTGTGTCCAGCTTGCCTGAGAGGACTTCTTTTATCTCTTCCTCCTCACATGGGTGGACGTAGTCATAGATGGACTGCCCGATTATATCAACCTGAAAAATGTGTGCAAAATCAAATATAATGCAAGAAGGTGTGAAATAAATAATTATTGTTGCCTGTTTTTCCCTGTCAAATATTTATATTATAGACATCAATAAGCAGCCTCCACTAACCCATTTAGTCACACGAACGGCTCGTAATGTAGAGTGCAAAGATTAAATGTATAGTGCACGGAGTGAGAACTTCTCATGTACAAAACTTGTCTCAAACTGCATCACCCGATTGTCAATGATAAAAATCATCAGAAAACAAAAAAAATTAGCAGTGGCGGATCCCGCTCCTGCTCCCCCCCTTGGATCCGCCACTGATTAGGTTAGAGTTTTTGCGGTCACAAATATTCAAAATTGAAAAGTGGTGGCCATATTAAGTTTCAGAAAAATCACCTGCACATTTCCATGGTGGGCTATGTGATGTAAAATTTGAATTATTTCTGACTTTAATATTTAAGTTTTTCCACCTATAAAAAATTATGAAGTTAATCCATTGTGGCCATTTTTAATTTCAGTAAAACTTGAAATCACATGCACATCTCCATATCGTGGGGAATGTGATTGTAAAATATTAATAATTTCTGACTGTTTTTGCGCCCACAAAAAAATATGAGGTTGATCTGTAGCGGCCATTTTGAGTTCAGGTTAAACCTTGAAAAAAACACCTGCACATCTCCATATCATGGAGAATGTGATTGTAAAATTTGAATAATTCCTGACTTTAATAAATTTTTGAGATTTTGTGCCTACAAGAAAATTAAACGTAATCTGTGGTGGCCATTTTGATTTGAGTAAAACCTTGAAAAAATCACCTGCACATCTCTATATTGTGGGGAATGTGATAGTAAAATTGTATTATCTCATTTATTAAAGAGCCTAATTAACTAAAGCAAAAATGATGATAGTTAGAAAAAAATAAATATTTTCAAATCATCCTTTTGGTGTTCTAGAAAATCATCCTCAGTCGAGACATTTACTGCAATGGCACCACCAGAAAAAAGTTTCCTTGTCTTTCCTCAAATTATAGAATTCCCTGTATTTTCCTGCGAGTGATTTCTAAAACAATCTTCCTGTTTCTCCCTGTCCATGGGTGTTAGGTTTAAGAACTCAATGCACTAAACCTACATTAATTATACTTTCAACATCCCATTAGACCGAGAGCATTAGATAAAAAACTCATTGAATAACAGAATACCTAGATACTTTAATATAATACCTGCGTGAGTCTCAGATACTTAAATACATAAACCCTTAAAGACCTGAATTATTTTTGTATAGCCAGGCCATGGAAACTAAAGAGTTTTTTTTCAATTTGAAATCATCATAAATGTCTTAGTTAGCTCTTTCCGATTCATTGGAATACCGATGTTATGGGTCTACGGCATTAGAAATATTTTCACTCTTTCAGTGCGAGGATCGACTTTAGACGTCAGAATCTGACGTCTACAGTGGTCAGATTCTGACGACTAAGAATCTGATTGAAGTCGATCCCCGCGCTGTATAGGGTTAATACAATACCTGAGTGAGTCCCAGATACTTGCTGACGTCTTCTGATATATAGACCATGTCACCCTCCAGGGAGATTATCATGACGAATCCATCCAGTGCCTCCAGCGCTGCACTCTTGTTCATGTAGTCCTCCAGCTCACTTGGAATCTCCTGCTTAGTTTGCTCTGTAGTAACACACACAGAAAACACACGTTATATATGGTAGTGAGACAACTTCAAGTGGGTGAAATGTAAATTCGTCGCCTCGGAGCTAAAGGATCCAATCTGACACTCGTTAGAATGGCAGATAGGATCCTTTAGCTCAGAGGTGACGAATTCTATAACCTAGTCCTACAGCTCACTCGGAATCTCCTGCTTAGTTTGAGAATTTAACCTTTTCAAGTTTGAATTCTGCAATTGTCATTTTCATCCACTACAAGCCACGAATTGCTGTCGCAATTCTCGACTTGTAGTGGATGAAGTTGAATTGAAGTGGGTGAACAATTAAAAAAATATATTGTTATTATTAAAAAGTCCCGTGAAAATTTTCATTCTAAAAACCGTAACCTTTAGGAAATTCAATCATCCTTCAGAGTAGCGCTATATCGGCCTCCGTAGAAGATCGCTGCGCTTGCAAAGGCCGCTGTAGCACACGGCTACCTTCAGATATGCAAAATGATGCTTTGATGCATTGTGAGAGTCTAAAGGGTTAAATTCTATGACCTTGAGGATGTAAGAGGTTAGCTGTAGTAAGCTATGCCTGGAGCCGGTTTCTGTATCGTACCTAAGTAAAAAGTGTCAGCTTTGTACTTAAGTACGTTCCAGAAACCGGCCGCAGGGGCCGGTTTCTGTAACGTACTTAAGTAAAAAATGAAATGGGCTGGTTTACCTAGCATACTCAACTAAAAAGTTAATTTTTTACTTAAGTATGTTATTGTTATAAAAATCGACCGCAGGGGCCAGTTTCAGTAACATACTTATAAGTACAAAATTAACACTTTTTACACTTTGTACGATATAGAAACTGGCCCCTGGGGATGCCAAGGATTAGACAGCTTGGGGATGTAAAGGGTTAGCTGTAGACATCCTGGGGTATAAAGGGTTACATATAGCTGTAGTGAGTAATGCCTGGGGCTGTGGGGATACATCAAACGCAGTGAAAAAGAAGAACAAAAAATCAGACATCATGATTCTCACTTGTCAAATTTTTGATGGATTGCCAGTTTAAATTGTCATCCATTTAGCTTGGTTCACAAAAACATCATATTATCACTCATTTTAAGCCAACATAGATTGTGTATGTTTGCTCTTACCACCTTTTCGTAAAATAAAATACTGATATACACCAGGGGCTTCCCCCATGGCTCATCCAGAGGGCGCCCACCCCGCGCTGAATTATTTTTATGAAAACCTTGAAGGCCAAAGGTTTTTATTTAGATTTGAAATCATCATAAATGTCTTAGTTAGCTTTTCCCGATTTATTTGAATACCTATGTTATGGTCCTACGGCCATAAGAAATATTTTAATCGTACAGTGCAGGGATCGACTTTAGACGTGAGAATCTGCCGTCGATTCTGACGTCCAAAGTTTATCCCGCGCTGTAAGGATTAATGTTGGGCCAGCGTCGTAGTGCTTACTGTGAGGGTGATCAATTAAATAATGGTGCAACATAGTGACCAAGAATTGTTTCATTTTGAGATATATAATTGTGTAATATACTGACCTAGACCAAGAGTTGTCTCATTTTAAGATACATGTATATACTGGACTAGACCAATTTGAGTTGTTTCATTTGGAGATATATACCGGGTAATTGTGTAATAACTGACCTAGACCAAAGAGTGCCATGAGTTGTCTCATTTTGAGATATATAATTGTGTAACATACCACCGACCTATACACTCCTTCTCAGTGTTTTCCAATCACACACTGAGACCAGGCAGTTAAAATTCTGCACGTGGCAGAGTAACTGACCTAGACGAAAGGATTGTCTCATTTCGAGATATATAATTGTATAATATACTGACCTAGACCTAGAGTTGTCTCATTTTTGAGATATATAATTGTATAATATACTGACCTAAACCAAAAAGTTGTCTCATTTTAAGATGGCTGATAGTTAGTCTCATGATGGAGGCCTTATCTAGCTGCTGAGTGGCATTCAGGGTGATGGGTAAGGCCTCAGCCAGGGAGGTGAACATCTCAGCCTCCTTACCCCGCCTGGTACGAGCTGCATCACGAGACTTCTCCTTTCTCTTCTCAGAGTTTCTGTAACATCAGAAAAATAAACAGTGTGGTAATAACCTAATGTAAGATAAGAAAAGTAATCAGTCCGTTTATAAAGGAACATAAGAAAGTGAGTGAATATTGCTTTATGTGGCCTTATGTGGCACAATCACAATGACAATATCACCACAGAAGGGGGAAGCCAGAAGTGGCACTATGGTAGATAACCAGCTGTTAGAATTCCCGGGTTCTTTATAGTGCACAGTACCACAGACAACACTGCACACTCCAGCCTTGGAGAATTTGTACAACATCCGTCGCAATCATTCTACCCGGCTGGGATTCGAGCCCACTACTTCCGAATTTCGAGCCACAACTGGACCCAATGAGCCATCGTGGGGCCGGCCTGATGTAACATATAGGCGAAGAAACAGTCCTTTCATAATTTGATGTAACATAAGGAAAATGAACAGGCCCTTTACCAGTGTTCACACTGTAATCAGAATAATCAGTTAATTTATAATTTGATGTAATAGAAACAAAGTAAACAACATTTTGACATAGGCAAAATAAACATTCAGTTTATAATTTAAATGTAATGCGATAAGCATAATAAATTAGCAATTTATATTTAATGGAATGTGAAACGTTTGTTTACAGTCAAAACCTTTATTGACTAGGGGCACTGCGATGGTTGGTAGTGGCTAGTAAACAATCCGTTTATAATTTGACTATTATAGGCAAAGTAAACGGTCCGTTTATAATTTGATTAATAAACTGCTAAAAGCAAAGTAAACGGTCACTTTATAATTTGATTACTAAAAGCAAAGTAAACGGTCCGTTTATAATTTGATTACTAAAAGCAAAGTAAACAGTCCGTTTATAATTTGATTACTTAAAGCAAAGTAAACAGTCCGTTTATAATTTGATTACTAAAAGCAAAGTGAACGGTCCGTTTATAATTTGTTTACTAAAAGCAAGGTAAACGGTCCGTTTATAATTTGATTAATAAAAGCAAAGTAAACGGTCCATTTGTAATTTGACGTACTATAAGGAAAACAAACAGCCCGTTTTCAGTTTGACGTATTATCCCTCTTTATACAGACAAAGCAAATGAATTGATTGAATGAATGAATGAATAAATGAATGGATGAATAAATAAATGAATGAATAAATTAATTATTGAATGAATGAATGAATGAATGAATGAATGAATGAATGAATGAATGAATGAATGAATGAATGAATGAGGTTAGGACACTTTCGTTCACATACAAGCTAAAGAGTAGGCCTAACAGGAACAGGAAAACCTCCTGAGTCCAGGGCTGTCTGGGTAGGCTACCTCTCAGCATGCTCAGTCAAGCAGGCTACCCACCATACGGAATCTTTACCATGTGTGGAGGACTTTTTGAAGATTTTTTTTGAAACCTGAATAGGTAGGGTGGGTTTTAAAGTTTATTTTGGCAGGCGGTGGTGCTAAGCACTATATCACTGAACGGGGCAGGTGGCAGACGACAGACAAACACCACACGGCGAGCCACCGATGTACGCATGTTGACACACCGTCTGAGTCGCTGGCCCACCATTAAAACAACATAAGTACGATAGCTAGTGCTTGCTCGTTAACTTTACAAGCTACTCAGCAAACACGGGCATTCACCCAATTATGTTTCAATGTTGGCCCACCGTCATGTAAGCTAGCCCAACATTGAAACAACATTGGGTCAATGACCCGTGTTTGTCGGTAGTGAAATCCCTGCAAACAGACATTTACCCAATGTTGGGCTAATGTTGGGCCAACGTCTGTGACGCTGACCCCACATCAGCCCAGTATTACGTAAATTCATCATGTTCGCTGAATATGTATTCCTTATATCATGACGCTTTGCCCCTTATAATTTCTAATCAAGTTGGGTAGATTGAAATATATTTTTATTCAAATTCTGTATATATAAGTAATTTTCACCCACTTGAAATTGTGGGTCGCGTCAGCGAGACACAATTTCAAGTGGGTGAAAATTGCAATTCCATAACTTGCTGAGAGTTAACACGTCACTCTGAGGCCCTGTTCGATGCACACCGATCTTAAACCGGTTTACCGATCCAGAGAATTTGATTCGCACCAGATCAGTCCAAACTAGAACAGGATTGTCCAAACCATCAAACCCGCCTGCTGAAGGTAGTTTAGATCTCAAATCGGAATACCAAAACAGACGTTTCTTTGGTGCAATCTTTTTTTTTTGATTGGCGGTAAATATGGATCTCGAATCGGATTGCCAAAACAGATCGTTTCTTTGGCTCAAATTATTTTCAGAATGTCGACACCCCCCCCCCCCCCCCTACTTTCCTGGTGCATATATATTAACGAGGCAACTGTACTGCTATCAATTCATAGCGTTCGTTTCAGGCATACAAACTCAAGCAAACCGGATCACTAAACTATTTTAAGAGTTTCTCATAATCTTTGGTTTCAAACATATAAATTATGCGGTCCGTATACATATTAGTAAATTTGTGTCTCGTCACCGCGACCCACAACTTCGAAGGGAGAAAAAGGATATTTCCCTGACAGACCCAAATAGAGTTCAATTTATGGAACGTGAATCGATTGTCGTGCTAGAAATTGAACTGGGTGATCAACATGCAAACTGGAATAAGGCCTACACTACCCAGCAAATACGAGACGTTGGCCCCAATGTTGGATTAAAGTTGACCAAGCGTCGAAGACGATGGGCCAACTTTAAACTAACATTGGATCAACGTCACGTATTCGCTGGATAATCACACATCGTGTCACATTAAGTGTCTAAGTTGATTTCTTAGGTTTTCCCACACTCTGTTTTTCTCTATGAGAAATATCAGTCTATAGACGTATATAAATATCAGTCTATATCGCATTCTGTGCTGTGGGCTTCTCTATGAGACGTATATCAATATCAGTCTATATCGGATTCTGTGCTGTGGGCTTCTCTATGAGACGTATATCAATATCAGTCTATATCGCACTCTGTGCTGTAGTTTTCTCTATGAGACGTATATCGATATCAGCCCATATCGAACTGTTTTTTTGCTCGACAGACGATCAATGTCAGTCTACTATGTTTACCTACTGCCTATTGATCTTGTGAGAAAATACTAACTTCCCCCATTTTCTATGCCGTCATGGCAACAACACATAGCAGGGACGGATCCAGGAGCTGAAGAAACGGGGCAGGGCGGGGTTTGTGTGTGTGTGTGGGGGGGGGGGGGAGGGTAGTTGTAGGTTAGGAAATATTGAGTAGCCCTCACAGTATCTAGGTGGCCTCGGGCTAGCGAGTCAGTGTCAACCTTTGATTGTTTCTATTTTCGCCATTTGAAGCGGGAATCGCTAACGCAATTCCTAGCTTGAAATATCGAAAATCTCTAAATTTATTTAAAATTTAGATATTTCCCAAATTGAATTATTTGATTAACTTAGCAAATATTTTATCAATTAAAGTGATATTAGGCCGATACTTTGAAGGAAAAATTCTTGGGGTCGTACATTTTAGCAGTGACAAAATTCAAGGACTTTTTGTGAACTTTTCAGGGACCATCATACACATTTTCAAGGACACACAACGAAAGCAGCATTATTAACTCTTACAGCGCGGGGATCGACTTTAGTCGTCAGAATTCTGACGTCAAAAAACGATCCCCGTGCTGTAAGACTAACAAGACTACATAAGTCCAGGAGCTCTCGCTCCGAATTAGAATTTGATTTAAGCATAGGGTTATTAATGTAGTCCTAGTCTAGGTCAAAAATCAAGACGCAAGACAACTAGGTCTAAGAAGCCCAGTCTAAGAGTAAGATAAGAACTAGACAGTCTGTCAGAGATTGCAAACCTCCATTGAAATTAATGATCCCAATCAGTATCCCAGTAATGGTCTACCTATCTGGCATGGTTTACCCGATATCAGGCCAATCGAGTTAACTAATAGCTGATTTACGGTCATTTTGAATTCGATATAAATTAGTTAAAAACTTAGGGTGCGTCCTCCCCCGAAACCTCAAATTTTGTTTTATAGTAATGGACTAACATCTAACACAGTTTGCAAAATATTGGGCATGTGAAAGTAAATAATGGCCGATAGGGGGCCATTTTGAATTTGATCGAGTCAGAATTTTTCAAGATGCATCCTCAGCTGAAATCTCACATTTCATTCTATAGTAATCGTCTAGCTATCTAGCATGGTTTACCAAATATCAGCCATGTGAAAGTGAATAATGGCCTAAAGGCGGCCATTTTGAATTTGATCAAGTCAAAATTTTCCAAGATGCATCCTCAGCTGAAATCTCACATTTCATTCTATAGTAATGGTCTAGCCATCTAGCACGGTTTACCAAATATCGCCCATGTGAAAGTGAATAATGGCCGATAGGAGGCCATTTTGAATTTGAGCAAGGCAAAATTTTTCAAGATGCATCCTCTCCTGAAATCTCACATTTTGTTTTATAGTAATGGTCTAGCCATCTAGTACGGTTACTAAAAACCGGCTATGTGAAAGTGAATAATGGCCGATAGGCGGCCATTTTGAATTTGATCGAGTCAATTTTTTTCAAGATGCATCCTCTCTTGTGATCTCACATTTTGTTTTATAGTAATGGTCCAGCTATCTAACAAGGTTTACCAAATATCAGCAATGTGCAAGTAAATAGTGGCCGATAGGCGGCCATTTTGAATTCGATTGAGTCGAAAGTTTTTAAAAGGCATCCTCACTCGAAACGTCACATTTTGTTTTATAGTAATGGTCTAGCCATCTAGCACGGTTTACCTGATATCAGGCCTATCGAGGTAAATAATGCTGATTGTCGGCCATTTTGAATTCGTAAGTTAAAAATTTTCAGGGTGCATCCTCCCCCGAAAACTCACACTTTGTTTTATAGTAATCAGGTAATGGTCTAGCCATCTAGCACGGTTTACCAAATATCAGCCATGTGAAAATGAATAATGGCCGAAAAGGCGGCCATTTTAAATTTGATCAAGTCAATTTTTTTCAAGATGCATCCTCATCTGAAATCTCACATTTCGTTTTACAGTAATGGTCTAGCCATCTAGCACGGTTGACCAAATAACGGCCATGTGAAAGTGAATAATGGCCGATAAGCGGCCATTTTGAATTTTATCGAGTCAATTTTTTTCAAGATGCATCCTCTCCTGAACTCACACATTTTGTTTTATAGTAATGGTCTAGCCATCTAGCACGGTTTACCAAATAACGGCCATGTGAAAGTGAATAATGGCTGATTGGCGGCCATTTTGAACTTTGACAAAATGAATTTTTTTCAAAATACATCCTCTCCTGAAGCCTTACAATTTGTTTTATAGTAATGGTGTAGATATCTTGAGCGGTTTTCATGATATTCCACAATATCAGGCCTGTCGAGGTGAATAATGGCTGATAGGCGGCCATTTTGAATTTTATCAACTTCGAATTTTTCAGGATGCATCCTCTTCTGAAACCTTACAATTTATTTGATATTAATGGTGTAGCTATCTTGAGCGGTTTTCATGATATTCCGCAATATCAGGCCTGTCGAGGTGAATAATGGCCGATAGGCGGCCATTTTTAATTTTATCGACTTGAAATTTTTCAAGATGCATCCTCTCCTGAAACCTCACAATTTGTTTTATAGTAATGGTGTAGCTATCTTGAGCGGTTTTCAAGATATTCCGCAAAATCTTTCAGTCGGATTTACCGATGTTATAAATTAGGTCAAAGTGCTGGGTCAACTTCAAGGTCAAGGTCCAAAAACCTGAAAAGGCACAACTAGGGACCTTAGAGAACATGTATGTGCAATATGACTGTCATCGGCCCAGTACTTTTCGAGATCTGCTCCGGAAACGAAGTGTGCGTCAAAACGTCTAAATAGGTCATAGTTCTGAACCAGAAGTACGTCAAAGTTCAAATACCCCAAAAGGCACAACTAGACCCCCTAGGGGTGTTGTGTGTAAAATTTGAAGACAATCGGACAAGTACTTTCAGAGATATGCTCCGGAAACGAATTGTTTACGGACGGCCCAACGGCCCAACGCTGTCACATCATCATTTTCTCCTCTGCAACCTTGCGTATTGAATTCAGATTAAAAATATTTCAACCCGTCCATTAGCCACCTGGAAGTAACCCACATACCAAAAATTGTTATCCTAGCTTATTTTCTCACAAAGTTATAGGCAAAAGAAGAGGCCAAAAAAAAACGGAGGTAGAATCCATAGCTCCCTTCGCTCACCTACGGTGACGGCGGGAGCTAAAAATATTTCTAATGGCCGTAGACCCATAACATACGTATTCAAATGAATCAGAAAGAGCTAACTAAGACGTTTATGATGATTTCAAATTGAAAAACACCCTTTGTTCTCCATGGTTTTCATAAAAAAAATTCAGCGCTTTAAGGTTTACGAGTACATATACTCGCCGTCAAATTTAAAATGATCAACCAGGATCGCATGATTTTCGGCGATTTCTCAGTCAATTCTGAGCCGATGTCCTTCAAATTTTGTAAAGGCCATTTTGTATTCAAATCCTAACAAAATTATAGCGTAAAATTATATAGCGTATTTCAAAAGTTAGACCATTTGACATGTAGTAAATTAAAAGTATGACGTCCCTCTATAACCCCATTAAACTAATTCTAGAATTTTATTACATGTCAAATAGTCTAACTTTTGAAATATTAAATATAATTTTGCGAATTTTTCACCGCTGTTAGGATTTTAACAGAAATTGGCATTGCAAAATTTCAAGGAAATCGGTTCTAATTTGAAGGAGAAATCGCCGAAAATCATGCGATCCTGGTTGATCATTTTTAATTTGACGGCGAGTATAAGTAGCCTTCTTGCGACACTATAAAATCATACACAGATAATAATACACATCACTGTGGTATTTCCAATGTTAAACCTTTGTCTAAATTCAAGTAACGTTTGATAAATAATCAATGTTTCAAACACTCTTAGGGCCTATCATGATGCTTGCCCCTGTACGAACCCTGCGTAAATATCGTCCCCTTAAATATTAAAGGGTGTATCTGCCACTTTGAAAAGTGGCAGATACACCCTTTTATATCTAAAGGGACGATATAAGGCCTGAACAGCATAAGGGTTGAGCACTATGCTTTTTATTTCAGAACAGGAAAAGGGTTGATACTAGTTATCTATGTTTTAGATGAGCATTAGATTAAGGGCGCACATTACCAAAAAAAACATGTGTTTTTTCTACCAGCGCGCATTGGATGTTTGCAAGTTTCAAAAAAACCAGTTCATTTCAGGAGATAAACACTTTGATCCGGCTACTATTTCTCTGTTTGTTTGTAACTTTTCTGTTTGTTTATCCATAGCACTTGGTAACTTTTCTGTTTGCTTTTCCATAGCACTTGGTAACTTTTCTGTTAGTTTTTCCATAGCACTTGCTAACTTTTCTGTTTGTTTTTCCATAGCACTTGGTAACTTTTCTGTTTGTTTTTCCATAGCACTTGCTAACTTTCTGTTTGTTTTTTCATAGCACTTGGTAACTTTCCTGTTTGTTTTTCCATAGCACTTGGTAACTTTTCTGTTTGTTTTTCCATAGCACTTGGTAACTTTTCTGTTTGTTTTTCCATAGCACTTGGTAACTTTTCTGTTTGTTTTTCCATAGCACTTGGTAACTTTTCTGTTTGTTTTTCCATAGCACTTGGTAACTTTTTTGTTTGTTTTTCCATAGCACTTGGTAACTTTTCTGTTTGTTTTTCCATAGCACTTGGTAACTTTTCTGTTTGTTTTTCCATAGCACTTGGTAACTTTTCTGTTTGTTTTTCCACAGCACTTGCTAACTTTTCTGTTTGTTTTTCCATAGCACTTGCTAACTTTTCTGTTTGTTTTTCCATAGCACTTGGTAACTTTTCTGTTTGCTTTTCCATAGCACTTGGTAACTTTTCTGTTTGTTTTTCCATAGCACTTGCTAACTTTTCTGTTTGTTTTTCCATAGCACTTGGTAACTTTTCTGTTTGTTTTTCCATAGCACTTGCTAACTTTTCTGTTTGTTTTTTCATAGCACTTGGTAACTTTTCTGTTTGTTTTTCCATAGCACTTGGTAACTTTTCTGTTTGTTTTTCCATAGCACTTGGTAACTTTTCTGTTTGTTTTTCCATAGCACTTGGTAACTTTTCTGTTTGTTTTTCCATAGCACTTGGTAACTTTTCTGTTTGTTTTTCCATAGCACTTGGTAACTTTTCTGTTTGTTTTTCCATAGCACTTGGTAACTTTTCTGTTTGTTTTTCCATAGCACTTGGTAACTTTTCTGTTTGTTTTTCCATAGCACATGGTAACTTTTCTGTTTGTTTTTCCACAGCACTTGCTAACTTTTCTGTTTGTTTTTCCATAGCACTTGCTAACTTTTCTGTTTGTTTTTCCATAGCACTTGCTAACTTTTCTGTTTGTTTTTCCATAGCACTTGCTAACTTTTCTGTTTGTTTTTCCATAGCACTTGCTAACTTTTCTGTTTGTTTTTCCATAGCACTTGCTAACTTTTCCAAAAAATAGATCCAAAGTTTTTTTAAAAACTGTTTTTACTCCGCCCTCCCTTATTATATTTTATATTATTTCTGATCTAAAGCAGATAATTATAGTGGTCCTAGTGTTAGCATGGTTAGCCTGGATGTCCTGATAACGCCGCTCAGAGGGGGTCCTGTTAGCCCTTGTGCCGCTGGAACCGTATATATACGGTTTAACCCTTAAAGCGCTAAGGACTATAGTCGTTTTATCTGTTTATTAGCAGGTTAAATCACAGTCATTGGAAGTGAATTGAGTTAAATTTGAATATATGTACTATATCAGGTGTAAGCCTCAATCCAGGGGCCAGTTTCTGCATCGTACTTAAGCAAAAAGTTTGTACTTAAGTATGTTACAGAAACTGGACACTGTGGCCGATTTCTATAACATACTTACGTAAAAAGTTAAGAATGCTACGTAAACCAGCCCACTTAATTTTGTACTTAAGTACGTTACAGAAACCGGCCGCAGGGGCCGGTTTCTGTAACGTACTTAAGTACAAAGCTGACACTTTTCACTTTAGTACGATACAGAAACTGGCCCCAGAATGTCCTTTGTTTGAATTATAAAAAAGGTTTGTACACATGCAGTGCTTCAGATAACATGCGTATATGCGTAAAATACGCATGTATACACAAAAAAACTCATTGATGGAAAATCTGAGGAGTATTATTACCCATTAAAATACCCATCAAAATAAAAAGATACAGGGAAAATGAAACGATTTGTTGTATTTTGTACGTGAGCACTCAGCAGAACTATGTGACCTGAGTGTAAGAAAAAAAGATCAATGAAGCTTTCATGTTGTTGTATGAAAAATAATCGTTGTATATTTTGTCATCATATTTCACTCTTCATCACCCATTTCAATGAGTGAAATACTCCTAAAACCAAAACAATATCTTGAGCTCTGACATGATTCCACGCCATATCTTGGTGCAGTTTGATCCTGTTCAAATATTTACCCACTAGAGCTCTCAGTCTGAACGATCAAATTATCAACTGACCCTCACAGAGCGGGGACCGACTTTAGATGTCAGAATCTGACGCCTACAGACGTCAGATTCTGACGTCTAAAGTCGGTCCCCGCTCTGAAAGACTAAAATGTTTATAATGGCCGTAGAACCATAACATAGGTATTCAAACGACAAAAAAACATTTTGCCTCTTAGTTTATATAAAAATATGTCAGCGTCTTAACCCTTTCAAGCCTGAATTTACCATTGTCATTTTCATCCTCTACAAGCCGCGAATTGCTGTCGCAATTCTCGACTTGTAGTGGATGAAAATGATTTGATGCGATTTAAAAATTAAAGAAAATTGCCAGGTTTTGGTAAACCAGTTTCATGGAAATTTTCGTTCAAAAATCAAGTCTGTTTTCAGAGATGTAAAATGATGCTTTATTGCATCGTGAGGGCTTAAATGGTTAAGGGTTAAAGCTACTGCCATCCACAACTTCAAGTGACTACATTTCTAGGGGCTGTAAATTTATACAACGATTAGTACATTTTAGCAATGTTTCTCAGTGTCAAAGTTAAACGTTCAAACGCTGAAATATGTTTGTACAAACCATGAAAACCAAAGGGTTTTTTCAATTTTAAATCATCATAAATGTCTTAGTTATATCTTTCTTCATTTGAATACCTATGCTATGGGTCCACGGTCATTATAAATATGTTTATTCTTAGAGTGCTGGGATAGACTTTAGACGTCAGAAATGACGACCTAAGACGTCAGAATCTGACGTCTTAGACTCTACAGACGTTGGATTCTAACGTCTAAAGTCGATCCCCGCACTGTAACCCTGCAGGCACCGCACCTCCACCCAATGTTGTTATAATGTTGGTTCAGCGTCACAGACGCAGAACCAACATTATAACATCAGTGGGTTAATGTCTCATGCCTACAGGGAGGGTTAAGACATAATTTCGCTTTCAGAATTTAATCGCACAAATGTCACAAAAAACTACAGCAGACGACATCAAAGCTCCAGGGCTTATATCGTATATATAACTACAGCAGACGACATCAAACCTCCAGGGCTTATATCGTATATATAACTACAGCAGACGACATCAAACCTCCAGGGCTTATATCGTATATATAACTACAGCAGACGACATCAAACCTCCAGGGCTTATATCGTATATATAACTACAGCAGACGACATCAAACCTCCAGGGCTTATATCGTATATATAACTACAGCAGACGACATCAAACCTCCAGGGATTATATCGTATATATAACTACAGCAGACGACATCAAAGCTCCAGGGCTTATATCGTATATATGACTACAGCAGACGACATCAAAGCTCCAGGGCTTATATCGTTTATATAACTACAGCAGACAACATCAAACCTCCAGGGATTATATCGTATATATGACTACAGCAGAGGACATCAAACCTCCAGGGCTTATATCGTATATATAACTACAGCAGACGACATCAAACCTCCAGGGCTTATATCGTATATATAACTACAGCAGACAACATCAAACCTCCAGGGCTTATATCGTATATATGACTACAGCAGACGACATCAAACCTCCAGGGCTTATATCGTATATATAACTACAGCAGACAACATCAAACCTCCAGGGATTATATCGTATATATGACTACAGCAGACGACATCAAACCTCCAGGGCTTATATCGTATATATAACTACAGCAGACAACATCAAACCTCCAGGGATTATATCGTATATATAACTACAGCAGACGACATCAAAGCTCCAGGGATTATATCGTATATATAACTACAGCAGACAACATCAAACCTCCAGGGATTATATCGTATATATAACTACAGCAGACGACATCAAAGCTCCAGGGCTTATATCGTATATATAACTACAGCAGACGACATCAAACCTCCAGGGCTTATATCGTATATATGACTACAGCAGACGACATCAAAGCTCCAGGGATTATATCGTATATATAACTACAGCAGACAACATCAAACCTCCAGGGATTATATCGTATATATAACTACAGCAGACGACATCAAAGCTCCAGGGCTTATATCGTATATATAACTACAGCAGACGACATCAAAGCTCCAGGGATTATATCGTATATATAACTAGAGCAGACAACATCAAACCTCCAGGGATTATATCGTATATATAACTACAGCAGACGACATCAAAGCTCCAGGGCTTATATCGTATATATAACTACAGCAGACGACATCAAAGCTCCATGGCTTATATCGTATATATATGACTACAGCAGACGACATCAAAGCTCTAGGCTTATATCGTATATATGACTATAGATACTCGCCCTCAAATTAACCAGGATCGCATGATTTTCGGCGATTTCTCCATCAATTCTGAACCGATTTTCTTAAAATTTTACAAAGGCCATTTTCTATTCAAATCCTAACAGCCCTGAAAATTTCGTAAAATTATATAGCGTAGTTCAAAAGTTAGACCATTTGACATGTAATGAATTGAAATTACGATGTTCCTCTTTAACCCCATTAAACTAATTTTAGAATTTTATTACATGGCAAATGGCAGACGACATCAAAGCTCCATGGCTTATATCGTATATATAACTACAGCAGACGACATCAAAGCTCTAGGGCTTATATCGTATATATGACTGCAGCAGACGACATCAAAGCTCCGGGGCTTATATCGTATATATATGACTACAGCAGACGACATCAAAGCTCCAGTGCTTATATCATATATATGACTACAGCAGACGACATCAAAGCTCCAGGGCTTATATCGTATATATATGACTACAGCAGACGACATCAAAGCTCCAGTGCTTATATCATATATATGACTACAGCAGACGACATCAAAGCTCCAGTGCTTATATCATATATATGACTACAGCAGACGACATCAAACCTCCAGGGATTATATCGTATATATGACTACAGCAGACGACATCAAACCTCCAGGGCTTATATCATATATATGACTACAGCAGACGACACCAAAGCTCCAGTGCTTATATCGTATATATGACTACAGCAGACGACATCAAAGCTCCAGTGCTTATATCATATATATGACTACAGCAGACGACATCAAAGCTCCAGTGCTTATATCATATATATGACTACAGCAGACGACATCAAAGCTCCAGTGCTTATATCATATATATGACTACAGCAGACGACATCAAAGCTCCAGTGCTTATATCATATATATGACTACAGCAGACGACATCAAACCTCCAGGGCTTATATCATATATATGACTACAGCAGACGACATCAAAGCTCCAGGGCTTATATCGTATATATATGACTACAGCAGACGACATCAAAGCTCCAGTGCTTATATCATATATATGACTACAGCAGACGACATCAAAGCTCCAGTGCTTATATCATATATATGACTACAGCAGACGACATCAAACCTCCAGGGATTATATCGTATATATGACTACAGCAGACGACATCAAACCTCCAGGGCTTATATCATATATATGACTACAGCAGACGACACCAAAGCTCCAGTGCTTATATCGTATATATGACTACAGCAGACGACATGAAAGCTACAGGGCTTATATTGTATATATGACTACAGCAGACGACATCAAAGCTCCAGGGCTTAGCACTTATATCGTATATATGACTAGATCAGACGACATCAAAGCTCCAGGGCTTAGCACTTATATCGTATATATGACTACAGCAGACGACATCAAAGCTCCAGGGCTTAGCACTTATATCGCATATATGACTACATCAGACGACATCAGAGCTCCAGGGCTTAGCACTTATATCGTATATATGACTAGATCAGACGACATCAAAGCTCCAGGGGTTAGAAATTATATCATATATATGACTACATCAGACGACATCAAAGCTCAAGGGCTTATATCGTATATATGCAGCATTCTCATTCCTATTTAACCCTTTCAAGCCTGAATTTACCATTGTCATCTTCATCCACTACAAGTTCCCGACTTGTAGTGGGTGAAGATGATATTATGTAGGTAAAAAATTGAAGAAAATTGCCATGTAATTAGTAAACCAGTTTCATGGAAATTTTCATTCTAAAACCCCTTGTTGTAGGGAAATTAAGTCTGTTTTCAGGGATGTAAAATGATGTTCTAAAGCATCGTGAGGGCTTAAAGGGTTAAAGCTACCGCGCTCCACAACTTCAAGTGACTACATTTCTAGGGGCTGTAAATTTATTCAAGGATTAGTACATTTTAGCAATGTTTCTCAGTGTCAAGGTTAAACAATCAAACGCTGAAATATGTTTGTACAAACCATGGAGACCAAAGGGTTTTTTCAATTTGAAATCATCATAAATGTCTTAGTTAGATCTTTCTTCATTTGAATACATATGTTATGGGTCTACGGCCATTATAACTATGTTTACTCTTAGAGTGCTGGGATCGACTTTAGACGTCAGACTCTGACGACCTAATCTGACGTCTTAGACTCTGCAGACGTCGGATTCTGACGTCTAAAGTCAATCCCTGCACTGTAAGGGTGAAGACATATTCGCTTTCATCCACTACAAGCCGCGAATTGCTGCCGCAATTCTCGACTTGTAGTGGATGAAGATGACTTGAAGTGGAGGAAAAATTGAAGAAAATTGCCATGTAATTAGTAAACCAGTTTCATGGAAATTTTCATTCTAAAACCCCTAGTTGTAGGAAAATTAAGTCAGTTTTCAGGCATGTAAAATGATGCTTTAATGCATCGTGAGGGCTTAAAGGGTTAACCCTTTGACCGCTAAGCACGACTATAATAGTTTTAACCCTTCAACCGCTGGTATATGAAATTTTCAAGACAGTTGCCAAAGTAGGCCTGGTGCTTCGCAGCTTGCAAAATGTCGTAAAAAATGGTTGAGAATTGGGAGAGGAACCAGGGAAACGCTGGGTTTTACTTTGGACAAGTGGAATTAACATGCCATGGACATGCCATGCCGGGAGCAAGGATCATAAGCTGCTCCCTGGAATATATTGTCTGGTGGGATGGCCACGGCAAACAAAATAACTGCTTCCTCAGGTCTGCAGGTCGCTCCTACCCGGTCTCTAACAGGTGGAGGGGGGGGGGCTAACACGTGTTTGTGTAGACCCAGTGGCTGAAACAGGTTTCAACCACATATCGACCCCATACAAAATCGTGGGACATTTCTTTGCACGGTCATATTTAGGATTTGTCCCTGAATAATCAGGTCAAATTTTTTTTTAGAATCAGTAACATTTCAGTTCCATGCCCGCAAGCTCAGCTCATTAAAAAGTTATGGACATTTTTCAGACCTTGGGGTCGAGATCGCATTCAGTCACCGCCATGTTGAATTTTTCGGGTAAAGCTAATACATCAATCCACGGCCTCGGAGAGCACAGCAGGGCTAGAGTTTGTGGGCCACAACCTCACTAACACGAGACGCTGAGCAAATGTTGGTTTGATGTTGGCCCAGCGTTGCAGACGGTGGACTAACGTTAAACCAATATTGGCTCAAAGTTTAGTGCAAGTTAGGTCACAATGACCTCAAACACGAGATTTTTACCCAATGGTGGCCTAATGTTGGGCCATCGTCTACGACGCTGGCCCCAAATTAGGCCACAATTGGGTCAACATCTAGTGTTAGCTGGCGAAACCTTGAACTAAAGCTGATCGAATGCTGGGCCAGGGTCGTAGACAGTGGACCAACATTGAACCACCAGTGGGTCAATGGAATATTCACAGTTCTAAGCATGTGGACCGTAGTTAAGAATGGTCACTAAAGGTGTTCAATATTTAATATTTATCTGTCATCAGTACTGAGTAGGCTTATTATTAATAACAATACACTAACACAGAAGCCACACAAATACATGGGACCTATACACCAATTATCCACATGAAAAGGACAATTCAATGCTTCTCATGCAGTCCATATTGTGAATTTCAGTGCTGCGTTTCAAGGTCTTTAAAACGACGCTTTTTATGCTTCACTGCAGCAGCTTGTGTAGTTTTCAAGTCAGCCTCCTAAGAGTAGCAATCATGATAAGCAATAAATGAATGTATAGGAATACGGCGTTAGCTCATCGGTGTCGGCTCGATCACTGAAGTTAAGCAACGCCGGGGCCGGTTCATAATTGGATGGGTGACCGCCTGGGCCTGGGACTACCAGGTGCCGTATACACTAGGACATGCGTGCAGCGATGCGTGTCGTGGGGCTCAGAGAACCACGTAAAGATGGCTCGTCTGACTGAACTAGAGTTGGCAGTAGAAGAACCTCAATGGACGTAGGCGCTGAGTTCGAATCCGGCGAGACAACAGAAAATCCACAATGTGGCGCGATAGCGCGATAGTGCGTACTGCCACGTAATATACAGATACTGATGGGACCTTAGGCCACTTGTGCGCACATATAGGCTAAACTGGCCTGAGGAGGATGAGAATCAGACGATGTCAGACGATGCCCTCCAGACACAGCACAGGCAATGCCATTCAGTATCGCGTAGCTAAAAGCTGTACAATTCTGCCCATTCGCTAATCACATTTGAATTTGATTAGCCAAATATTTATACATCAATGATGCGGATGTAGCCTAATGTCATTCAAAGCTGGAAGGAGAAAATCGCTCATCAATCATTCTCAAACAAACTATTCTGCACATGATTTGAAATTAGAGCACTGGCGGTCAAAGACCGAGCACGTTACCTCTCCATGACGTAGATTCCCACACTGAATGTTTACCGCCACACCAGGCTCCTCATCCAGTACATGTATGGATGTTAGCCCAGTATATCAGGCCAGTACATGTATGGATGTTAGCCCAGTATATCAGGCCAGTACATGTATGGATGTTAGCCCAGTATATCAGGCCAGTACATGTATGGTTGTTAGCCCAGTATATCAGACTAGTACATGTATGGATGTTAGCCCAGTATATCAGGCCAGTACATGTATGGATGTTAGCCCAGTATATCAGGCCAGTACATGTATGGATGTTAGCCCAGTATATCAGGCCAGTACATGTATGGATGTTAGCCCAGTATATCAGGCCAGTACATGTATGGATGTTAGCCCAGTATATCAGGCCAGTACATGTATGGATGTTGGCCCAGTATATCAGGCCAGTACATGTATGGATGTTGGCCCAGTATATCAGGCCAGTACATGTATGGATGTTGGCCCAGTATATCAGGCCAGTACATGTATGGATGTTGGCCCAGTATATCAGGCCAGTACATGTATGGATGTTGGCCCAGTATATCAGGCCAGTACATGTATGGTTCTATCAACATGGCATGTTACATGGGATATCAACTTATACCAAGCAGCAAACACAACACGGAGACTTAATGCTATTTTACAGAAAACAGTTGTTAGGGAGCAATTCAGACAGCGAAAGCCACAATAAAATTAGCAGAGAATAATGTATAGTATCACAGCAATGTTGTTAGTTTAAAGTTGGCTCAACGTTTGTGACGCTGGCCCAACATTAGATCAATGTCTCGTGCTTACTGAATAATGTTAAAGCATTACACTCCCATCACACCCGAGACTTTCACCCAATGTTGGACGACGCTGGACAAACATTGTACCAACATTGGGCTAAGACTGGGGCACCGTGTGGTTTTGGTGGTAATGTAATACATTTAATGATGTTATCCAGAGGAAATTTGAAAGTTTCAGAATCAAAAATTGAACAAAAACACGCGAGTCAATCGCGTTCACAAGGGAACGCGGACAGACAGACGAACATACGTCATTGGGACGACAATAGCCTTCAATCCGAGGCTGAAGGGTTAGAAATGTTTGATAGACTCAATTACTGACACTGGTGTGACCCCAGCAAACACAAGACATTGAGCCAATGTTGGGTCAATATGTGGGTCAATGTTGGCCCGCCGTCTACGACGTCGGCCCAACATTGACCCAACATTGGCTCAACGTCTCGTGTTTGCTGGGACGCGTGGAAGACTATTGCATAACGCACTATTCTCGGGGCTATAATGATACCGTGGTCATCATTACACAACTGACAGATAGTTAATTAGGGACGGGGGGGGGGGGGGGGGGAGGGGGGGAATGGGAAATGCCACGTCTTTACGGATATATCATTTTGATATCAATTTAAATCAATTCTGTGATGTTTTGTTTTAGTAAAAGCATCGAAATTATAAAAGATAGATCTAACAGGAAGTCCTTGCGCTGGCTACAACAAGGCTCTTCTAAAAAACGAGGTCAATTTTTTTCTAGGTCGGCCGGGGGAGAGTGGGGCAAGAGCTTATTCTAGGCTAAAATAGCAGAAAAGCAAGCAGATTCACATAAATTTTTTATTTTGTATTTTGGAAGAGAACAGCAGGATGGTTAAAATGATATATAGGGTTATTTACATTTCCCCATTTTAGGAGTGCTGGGAGGCCTGAGCGTATGGGTCATAATACATGTAAGTCCATGGGACGGGTATTATGTGTGGTGAGACGTTAAGGCCATAGTTCCAGAAAACACATCTTCACACCTGTGGGATGTTTTATTGCTACTAGACCATTCATTTTGCTCATTTCTTTTGATCACCAGGCAGCCAATTCAGCGAAAAAATATAATACAGACATGTTTTCTAGCGAATTTAACCAATGTTCAATTATGGCCCATATACCAAGCATTCGTCAATATAACACTAAAACAGTTGTAAGTTCAACTTGGTTCTTCCACTTCCCTGCATTGATTTTCTTGTCCTTTGGTATTTATACCTCTTTTATTTGTGTGTATAATGTCCGTACATCACTATTCTGAGGAAATAAAATCATTCATTGCCTAATTTCAAGACGAATCGCTGAAAAAATAGACAATTCCATACAGATGCTTCATGAAATTGGAAAAAAAGATAGATCTAACAGGAAGTCCTTGCGCTGGCTGTAACAAGGCTCCTCTAAAAAACGAGGTCAATTTTTTTCTAGGTCGGCCGGGGGAGAGTGGGGCAAGAGCTTATTCTAGGCTAAAATAGCAGAAAAGCAAGCAGATTCACATACTTTTTTTATTTTGTATTTTGGAAGAAAACAGCAGGATGGTTGTATAAAACTGTACAACCTGTACAGCTCCCACCACCACAGCGATCCGTTCTATACGGTATAATACCCCCAAATCTGAGTTTCTTACTTTTTACTTGTACAAATCTTTCACAGCTGCGTTGACTATCTGTGTATTAGGTGTCAAAAGTGTATGTAAATTGTCATCAACACATGCCTCTCGAAATAAATGAGACATTTGAGAAAGTTCAAAATTCAATGACTTTTCCATGACTTTTTGCCAAATTTTCATTTTCATTTTCGAGGCCTGGATTTTATTTTTTATTTTCGCATGGTTTTCCATGCATTTCCATGACCGTGGGAACCCTGTGACAAAGCACTACACGAGCATGTAAAGGATTTAACTCACGTCGCGGACGAAGCATTCAAGTTTTATCAAACTGTTTTTATCGAACTGTTTGTTTATGGAAAAACACGGAGCAGGTGTAGATCTAAACTAAAGCATCCAGTATCGTAGAAATGTACCACGTGATAAAAATCATCGAGTAAAAAGTGATAGAATCCGTCAGAATAAGGAGGTTTTTCTTCCCTGCTCACTCGTAAAGTTTCAATATTGTGGGCAGCCTCCGTGACTGAGAGGTAGCGTACTCGACCTCAGACAGTTCAGATATTCAAAAGTAAGAAGATAAATGTTGGATTTTGAAATACTCCAGAAAACCCAGAAAACACAATACATTAATCCAGACCTGTTTTAATGTTGGACCATCGTCTGCGACGCTGGCCCAACATTAAAACAGCATTGGATTAATGTATTGTGTTAAATATTCTGGTATCATGTTTTCATTAAGTAGTGTTACTTGTTCTGTCAACATTTCTTAACCATACCAGGCCAAAATTGACATATATTTTTATTCTAATTCTACAGATATATGTATTTTACCCACTTGAAGTTGTGGGTCGCGGTAGCGAGACACAACTTCAAGTGGGTAAAAATTAAATAAGATAGTTTAGCGGTTAAAAGGTTAACTACACCCAGATTCACATTACCGTGGTGAATGAATTTCGCTGATTCTTCATCTCACCCAATTTTTATGAAAAAATCGCCTTGGAAATTTTATTGAAAAATCTTGTATGGTTTAAAAGTCGGTCTCTTTAACATGTAGTAAAATGTCTAAAAGCGATTTCTTTTATTTCATCTTAGAGGTGCATGTCTATATAAGCAGCTCCTCTATATATGGAGCCTGGCATAGTTTATTCTGCACACGGTTTCTGTTTATTTCATCTTAGCATATATATCAGACACGGCCACTAGTAGTTATTTTTTATTTGATCTTATGAGGTAATTACAAAAAGGCCAAGGTGAAGTTTATTTTTACTTCATCTCATATGTATATACGTAGCTCCTCCATATATTGGAGCATGGCATAGTTTATTCTGCACATGGTTTCTGTTTATTTAATCTTAGCATACATAGTACATATCTATCATATCAGACACGTCACTAGTATTTGTTTTCCTTTGATCTTATATTAGAGGTAGAGTTATATACATATAGCACACGGCCCAGGTTCTTTTTATTTCGCCTCAAGCGAGATAATAATCTTGGATTTGGGCGGCTATTTGAGTGACATTGGCCACGTCAGCTGTTCCACCGCGGAGGCATTCCTCTGTACAGCCAGAGATATGTGATAAGCGGGGTAACACGGGAGGCGAGATCTGTCTACAGTGATTACAGGCCTGTACTGGAAACCAAAACACAACACAGAAAACATAAAACATTTGTATAACATAAATACAATGTTGGGCCAACGTCGAAGACGTTGGGCTGACGTTACATAAATGTTACAGAAATGCTTTATGTTCGCTTGGAACACACTCTAGCCCACTGATGTGCCAATGCTGTGCCAGTGCTGTATATGTCTATGTCTTTAGTCTGTTGTTGGGAACCAGGCTAGGAACCGGAAATGAGGGGGCCGGTTTCACAAAGGGGGTTCCCAGTGGCGGGTCCAGAGGGGGCGCCCCCCCCCCCCCACCGTTCTGTGTCTGCAACAGGTTTCAGCCACAGATTGACCACGTACAACATCGTGGGACATTTCTTTGGGCTGTCATATCGGGAAATATCGGGGAGTGGTCAGGTCAAAAATAGTATTTTTTAGAATCAGTAACAATTCAGTTCCATGCCCGCATGCTCAGCTCAGAAGTCGCACAGTCATTAAAAAGCTATGGACATTTTTCACACCTTGGGGTCGAGATCGCTCTCAGTCACCGCCATGCTGGATTTTTCGGGTAAAGCAAATACATCCATCCACGGCCTCGGAGAGGACGACACGGCTACCTTGTTTTCAACCTTGCGCTACTGGAACAGTATAGATACGTTTTTAATCATAGTTTACTAAAATAAAATATCGTTGAATTTGATAAAATAGTATGTGTATATCCCGGCGAACACGGGGCATTCACCCAATGCTGTTTCAATGTTGGGACAGCGTCGAACAATGTTTGTTGTTTGTTTGTTGGGATACCTAGTCAATCCAGTATAAATTCAATACAACAGATGTCTATTTTTCATAAATATAAATATTTTTCGTCATTTAAAGCTGGAAATTGCTTCAGCAATTCCAGCTTTAAATGACGAAAAAAAACAATTCAGCAGCAGAAGGGTTAACAGTCAACACGTGATCAAGTCTTAACCAATCAGGGAATGAGCTTAAAACTGACTTGAATCCAGACAGACTTATCTCAGAGACTGTTAAATCCAGACTTAGCTGAGACTGGTAAATCTAGACTTAGCCGAGACTGTTAAATTCAGGCTTAGCCGAGACTGTTAAATCCAGACTTAGCTGAGACTGTTAAATCCAGACTTAGCTGAGACTGCTAAATCCAGACTTAGCTGAGACTGTTAAATCCAGACTTAGCTGAGACTGTTAAATCCAGACTTAGCTGAGACTGTTAAATCCAGACTTAGCCGAGACTGTTAAATTCAGGCTTAGCCGAGACTGTTAAATCCAGACTTAGCTGAGACTGTTAAATCCAGACTTAGCTGAGACTGTTAAATCCAAACTTAGCTGAGACTGTTAAATTTAGACTTAGCTGAGACCGTTAAATCCAGACTTAGCTGACACTGGTAAATCCAGACTTAGCTGACACTGTTAAATCCAGACTTAGCTGAGACTGGTAAATCCAGACTTAGTTGAGACTGGTAAATCCAAACTTAGCTGAGACTGTTAAATCCAGGCTTAGCTGAGACTGTTAAATCCAGGCTTAGCTGAGACTGGTCAATCCAGACTTAGTTGAGACTGGTAAATCCAGACTTAGCTGAGACTGGTAAATCCAGGCTTAGCTGAGACTGTTAAATCCAGGCTTAGCTGAGACTGGTCAATCCAGACTTAGTTGAGACTGTTAAATCCAGACTTAGTTGAGACTGTTAAATCCAGACTTAGCTGAGACTGGTCAATCCAGACTTAGCTAAGACTGGTAAATCCAGGCTTAGCTGAGACTGGTCAATCCAGACTTAGCTGAGACTGTAAATCCAGACTTAGCTGAGACTGGTCAATCCAGACTTAGCTGAGACTGGTCAATCCAGACTTAGCTGAGACTGGTCAATCCAGACTTAGCTGAGACTGATAAATCCAGGCAGACTCAGCTGAGACTGTTTGTGAACCATGGGCCTGGTTGCTGTCTGGGTTGATAATAATACAGCTAGCCTGGTAGACCCAGGGTGTTAAACCAATGCCGGCTCAATGTTGGTCCACTGTCTACGATGGCGGACCAGCATTAACCCGTCATTTCGTCCTTGGGGCGCCAGACAAGGCCAAAAAAATGCCAGCCTAGCGCTGTGCGTCAGGCATGACCAGCAAACACCAGGCGTTGGCCCAATATAGGGGACTGATGTTGGGCCAGCGTCGTAGAGACATTGAACCAACGCCTCGTGTTCGCTGGGAGGTATTAAAAACTCAACATCGAGGTTGTCTAGTCCATAATAACAGACTCTGTGCGCGATACAGAGTCTGTTTTCATTGCCATTCGTAAAGTTGTGCCCCAAAAATACGGTGCGCATCTGATCGATTGCGATTGCGTCATTGTTTGATCAATTATTTTATACCATTCTGTAATGACAGATGTACATCTAATTAGAATAATGCCTTAACGTAGGGACTTAAAGCCCTGTCTTTATAGGTGAATTTATCATCTAAATAGGGCTACCCTCACATTTTTCATGAAATTTTTGGTCTCAGCGTACACTGACCACCAGCATAGAAAACCACAGCTTTTGCTATGCTGTCAATCTCTGACGTTGAACCATGCTGTTCACGTCAAGCTCGGACTAAGGTTGTCAGGTCTGATACGTTTTACAAAATATCAGCACTGTATAGGTAGATCAATGTATTATAATAATGTACCACTACTAATGTATATACCCTGAATCCTGTACGGATATAATAATATGGTAATAAATTTGACTTGATTTGATTGATATTAAAATAATGTATTGGCCGAACCAGCATTGCACCAACATCCCGTATATACCGGTATGCTGGGACATCAACCAAGGCCAAAATGCCAGCTAACATTCTTAGTGCTAAGCGCGACTATAATTATTTTTAATTCATTTATTAGCAGGTTAAATCACTTTTATTGGAAAGAAATGCATGATTAAAAATTAAGATTTACAAATGATTGATCACAAATTAATAAAATATGTCAGTTTCACCGACATGAAGTTGTGGGTCGCGGTAGCAATATGAAGTACAAACTATAGGTCATGATGACCTATCAGGTCTTGACACCATACAGGGTTAACGTCCCCTGCTGCTGCTTGCAGTGGGTCAAGGTCAATCTCAGGGGGTGGGGGCTGCTAAAATGAGGCGATCACACGAAATACAGAGAAGATACCCAGCAAACACGAGACATCCACCCAATGTTGGACCAATGCTGGGCCAGCGTCGTAGACGGTGGACCAACATTGGACCAGCCTTGGGTATCGTGACGCATTGATACAGAGCATCTGACTGCGTCCCGGGTTCGAGCTCCGCTGATCCTACTTGGGTCTTTCCGGGAAATATCCCCGTTTCTCCCTTCTCACTGTGACTAGGCGATCACGTTAATGGCGGCCTCGTCGAGTTAACGTTGAAACCAGTGTATCGATGTAGATTTCTCAGTACTGTTGCATTTGTCATTGAACTCTGTATCAAGAGCTCCAGGCGTTATTAATGACATGCGAGCTATATAAAACTGCGGCTAATTCTCTGGTTCAAGGCCAGCCAGTATAAATAGGCCGCGAATACCGTACCACATCTCAGCCAACGACAGACGTCCGCTCAATGGTGGGCAGACTGTTGGACCGGCGTCGCAGTAGGCTGAACCAACATTAAAACAACATTGCGTCAATGTTTTTTTTTGGTCCTCACAATTTGAAGACAGCCAATCACGAGAGTAATTATTTATACTTTTTATTCTAGTCGGGCAGCCAAATGTGGCTTTCTAGGGTAACCTTGTTTTGGCTGATAGAGAATTTCACCGACTTCAAGTTGAAGTTGTCGGTCGCATCAACTTCAAGCCGGTAAAGATTTCAATTAGATAAACTTGGCGATGCCTTGAATTATCAAGTTACCCGGAAATCTCATTAAGTTTAACCCTTTCATCGCTCATGACGATAATAGTCGTTTTTAATTCGTTTTATTAACAGGTTAAATCACAGTTATTGTGAACGAAATGTGGGTTCAACCCTTGAAGCGTTAAATTTATTTATAACAAGACTACATAAGTCCAGAAGCTCCCGCTCCGAATTAGAATTTGATTTAAGCAATTTTGTATAGGGTTATTAATGTAGTCCTAGTCTAGGTCAAAAATCAAGACGCAAGACAACTAGGTCTAAGAAGCCCAGTCTAAGAGTAAGATAAGAACTAGACAGTCTGTCAGAGATTGCAAACCTCCATTGAAATTAATGATCCTAATCAGTATCCCAGTAATGGTCTACCTATCTGGCATGGTTTACCCGATATCAGGCCAATCGAGTTAACTAATAGCTGATTTACGGTCATTTTGAATTTGATATAAATTAGTTAAAAACTTAGGGTGCATCCTCCCCCGAAACCTCAAATTTTGTTTTATAGTAATGGACTAACATCTAACACAGTTTGCAAAATATTGGGCATGTGAAAGTAAATAATGGCCGATAGAGGGCCATTTTGAATTTGATCAAGTCAAAATTTTCCAAGATGCATCCTCAGCTGAAATCTCACATTTCATTCTATAGTAATGGTCTAGCCATCTAGCACGGTTTACCAAATATCGCCCATGTGAAAGTGAATAATGGCCGATAGGAGGCCATTTTGAATTTGATCAATTCAAAATTTTTCAAGATGCATCCTCTCCTGAAATCTCACATTTTGTTTTATAGTAATGGTCTAGCCATCTAGTACGGTTACTAAAAACCGGCTATGTGAAAGTAAATAATGGCCGATAGGCGGCCATTTTGAATTTGATCGAGTAAATTTTTTTCAAGATGCATCCTCTCTTGTAATCTCACATTTTGTTTTATAGTAATGGTCCAGCTATCTAACACGGTTTACCACATATCAGCAATGTGAAAGTAAATAGTGGCCGATAGGCGGCCATTTTGAATTCGATTGAGTCGAAAGTGTTTTAAAGGCATCCTCTCTCTAAACGTCACATTTTGTTTTATAGTAATGGTCTAGCTATCTAGCACGGTTTACCTGATATCAGGCCTATCGAGGTAAATAATGCTGATTGTCGGCCATTTTGAATTCGTAAGTTAAAAATTTTCAGGTTGCATCCTCCCCCGAAAACTCACACTTTGTTTTATAGTAATCAGGTAATGGTCTAGCCATCTAGCACGGTTTACCAAATATCAGCCATGTGAAAATGAATAATGGCCGAAAAGGCGGCCATTTTAAATTTGATCAAGTCAATTTTTTTCAAGATGCATCCTCATCTGAAATCTCACATTTCGTTTTACAGTAATGGTCTAGCCATCTAGCACGGTTGACCAAATAACGGCCATGTGAAAGTGAATAATGGCCGATAAGCGGCCATTTTGAATTTTATCGAGTCTAATTTTTTCAAGATGCATCTCTCCTGAAATCACACATTTTGTTTTATAGTAATGGTCTAGCCATCTAGCACGGTTTACCAAATAACGGCCATGTGAAAGTGAATAATGGCCAATAAGCGGCCATTTTGAATTTTATCAAGTCGAATTTTTTCAAGATGCATCCTCTCCTGAAATCACACATTTTGTTTTACAGTAATGGTCTAGCCATCTAGCACGGTTGACCAAATAACGGCCATGTGAAAGTGAATAATGGCCGATAAGCGGCCATTTTGAATTTTATCGAGTCTAATTTTTTCAAGATGCATCTCTCCTGAAATCACACATTTTGTTTTATAGTAATGGTCTAGCCATCTAGCACGGTTTACCAAATAACGGCCATGTGAAAGTGAATAATGGCCAATAAGCGGCCATTTTGAATTTTATCAAGTCGAATTTTTTCAAGATGCATCCTCTCCTGAAATCACACATTTTGTTTTATAGTAATGGTCTAGCCATCTAGCACGGCTTACCAAATAACGGCCATGTGAAAGTGAATAATGGCCGATAAGCGGCCATTTTGAATTTTATCGAGTCGAATTTTTTCAAGATGCATCCTCTCCTGAAATCACACATTTTGTTTTATAGTAATGGTCTAGCCATCTAGCACGGTTTACCAAATAACGGCCATGTGAAAATGAATAATGGCCGAAAAGGCGGCCATTTTAAATTTGATCAAGTCAATTTTTTTCAAGATGCATCCTCATCTGAAATCTCACATTTCGTTTTACAGTAATGGTCTAGCCATCTAGCACGGTTGACCAAAAAACGGCCATGTGAAAGTGAATAATGGCCGATAAGCGGCCATTTTGAATTTTATCGAGTCTAATTTTTTCAAGATGCATCTCTCCTGAAATCACACATTTTGTTTTATAGTAATGGTCTAGCCATCTAGCACGGTTTACCAAATAACGGCCATGTGAATGTGAATAATGGCCAATAAGCGGCCATTTTGAATTTTATCAAGTCGAATTTTTTCAAGATGCATCCTCTCCTGAAATCACACATTTTGTTTTACAGTAATGGTCTAGCCATCTAGCACGGTTGACCAAATAACGGCCAAGTGAAAGTGAATAATGGCCAATAAGCGGCCATTTTGAATTTTATCGAGTCTAATTTTTTCAAGATGCATCTCTCCTGAAATCACACATTTTGTTTTATAGTAATGGTCTAGCCATCTAGCACGGTTTACCAAATAACGGCCATGTGAAAGTGAATAATGGCCAATAAGCGGCCATTTTGAATTTTATCAAGTCGAATTTTTTCAAGATGCATCCTCTCCTGAAATCACACATTTTGTTTTATAGTAATGGTCTAGCCATCTAGCACGGTTTACCAAATAACGGCCATGTGAAAGTGAATAATGGCCGATAAGCGGCCATTTTGAATTTTATCGAGTCGAATTTTTTCAAGATGCATCCTCTCCTGAAATCACACATTTTGTTTTATAGTAATGGTCTAGCCATCTAGCACGGTTTACCAAATAACGGCCATGTGAAAGTGAATAATGGCCGATTGGCGGCCATTTTGAACTTTGACAAAAATAATTTTTTCAAAATACGTCCTCTCCTGAAGCCTTACAATTTGTTTTATAGTAATGGTGTAGATATCTTGAGCGGTTTTCATGATATTCCACAATATCAGGCCTGTCGAGGTGAATAATGGCTGATAGGCGGCCATTTTGAATTTTATCAACTTCAAATTTTCAGGATGCATCCTCTCCTGAAACCTTACAATTTATTTGATATTAATGGTGTAGCTATCTTGAGCGGTTTTCATGATATTCCGCAATATCAGGCCTGTCGAGGTGAATAATGGCCGATAGGCGGCCATTTTTAATTTTATCGACTTGAAATTTTTCAAGATGCATCCTCTCCTGAAACCTCACAATTTGTTTTATAGTAATGGTGTAGCTATCTTGAGCGGTTTTCATGATATTCCGCAAAATCTTTCAGTCGGATTTACCGATGTTATAAATTAGGTCAAAGTGCTGGGTCAACTTCAAGGTCAAGGTCCAAAAACCTGAAAAGGCACAACTAGGGACCTTAGAGAACATGTATGTGCAATATGACTGTCATCGGCCCAGTACTTTTCGAGATCTGCTCCGGAAACGAAGTGCGCGTCAAAACGTCTAAATAGGTCATAGTTCTGAACCAGAAGTAGGCCAAAGTTCAAATACCCCAAAAGGCACAACTAGACCCCCTAGGGGTGTTGTGTGTAAAATTTGAAGACAATCGGACAAGTACTTTCAGAGATATGCTCCGGAAACGAATTGTTTACGGACGGCCCAACGGCCCAACGGCCCAACGGCCCAACGGCCCAACGCCGTCACATCATCATTTTCTCCTCTGCAACCTTGCGTATTGAATTCAGATTAAAAATATTTTAACCCGTCCATTAGCCACCTGGAAGTAACCCACATACCAAAAATTGTTATCCTAGCTTATTTTCTTACAAAGTTATAGGCAAAAGAAGAGGCCAAAAAAAAACGGAGGTAGAATCCATAGCTCCCTTCGCTCACCTACGGTGACGGCGGGAGCTAAAAAAAACATCGCAACCAAAGGGGTTTTTTCAATTTGAAATCATCATAAATGTCTTAGTTTGCACGCAGGTTGGGATAACCTGCCGGGCGGCATAGTACACGGTGGGCCAGCATCAGGCCATTGGGTCAATGGCCTGCGTTTTTTGGAAAAGTCTTGGCAAAGGGAGACATTGTCAGGAGAGAGAGAAGTAGATTAAACCTGATCAGTCTACAGCATGCTGCGTGGTAGATAACAGGAAACATACGCTGAAAACACTCAATATATCCAGGAGATAGCGGCGGCAAAAACGAGCATATCAACCAAAAATAAAAAATAAACAACCAGTAACATTCAACTGGGTATATGCAGGGTTGCCTATATTAACTAGAAAGCAGCCTTCCGTTTTGAGTTGCGTAGATACCACAAAATAACTCAAATTCAAAATGGCCACTAGACTGCCATTTTAAAATTGTTAAAAGTTAATCAGGTCATTGACTGACATAGCTGAACATATTTGCCAAATTAAAAGAAGATCTGATGGAAACTTTTTCCTGAAACGCGTTAACGATCTTTTCTTCGTCGGTGGTCATAGTAATTAAAGGGTTGATGCTATGGGGATTAAAATGTCACCAAAACACTTCCTCAGTGGTATGTGATGGCTATGTGAAGTATGAGGAAGCAGAAGTTGATAGATAGTTAGCTATCTTGAAAACAAATAACTGCGGCGGCGGACCGTGTGGAATACAGTAAGCAGCCCGCCTCGGCGAGAGCTGCTTAATTAAGCAAGTTTGAATCTTTGTGTTGACCTTCACGTTTGCCTTCGCGTTCGTGTATTCTGGCGATGAAAACATAGTGGATTCGATCATTTTCGCGATCGCGCTCGCATTTCAGGTATATTAATGAAATGAATCGGGCTTTAGGCCACTTTTGTTCATATATAGGTTAAATTGGGCCAGGACAACCTCCTGAGGATGGTGAGATGAGTGAGAAGACACTGCCCTCCAGACACGGGATTCGAAATTCGAGCCCTGGCGGTCTGAGGCCGAGCACGCTACCTCTCGGTCACGGAGGCTCCCCACAATACTGAGTTTTACGAGTGGATGGGGAAGAAACATTTTTGATTCTTTCAAACCGCAGAGACCGGGAAACGAACCCCGAACTCTGGCGTGCAAGGCAGCGGTGCTAACCACTACCCTAGGGCCCCCGCCCATTTCAGGTATATAGTAGGTGTGACTGTGTTTAAAGCCTGATTCTTACAACGCTGAAATATTATGAAATAAAACATAGAGAAAAACATTTGAAATCATTATAAATGTCTTAGTTAGATCTTTCTGATTCATTTGAATACATATGTTATGAGTCTACGGTCATTATATTTTTTTTAATTCTTTCAGTGTGGGGGCCGTCTTTATACGTCAGATTCTGACGTATAAAGACGGTCCCCGCACTGAAAGGGTTAAATCGCAAAACAGACCCAGGGTGAACACGAGAGTGAAAACACAAACGCGAAATTCAAAGCAAAGTTCCCATTTTTTTCCACGCAAAACCAGCGCGAAAGCAAAAAAAGTTAGCAATTTTCGCCTTCGCGTTGGTAAGCAATGGTATTTTAGCATTTTCAGGTTCGCGACTTCGCGTTGGTGCACTTTTTTGAGGTTGACCCTTACAGCGCTGAAATATTTTTGTATAAACCATGGAGATTAAAGGGTCTTTTAAATTTAAAATCCTGATAAAAGTCTTAGTTAGCTATTTCAGCCTCATTTGAATACCTAAATGTGTCTACGGCTATTAGAAATATTTTAATTCTTTCAGTGCGGGGATCATCTTCATACGTCAGATTCTGACGTCTAGAGACGTCAGATTCTGACGTATAAAGACGATTTCCGCGCTGAAAGGGTTAAACCATATGTAACGGGATTAACTCCAGCAACATAAGGATATCATGAGATGTGGAGAATGATTGGTAGTACATGTAGTAGTAGTAGTAGTAGTAGTAGTAGTAGTAGTAGTAGTAGTAGTAGTAGTAGTAGTAGTAGTAGTAGTAGTAAATCATTGCTTTACGTCACTTTTCGGCACAAAAGGGTTTTTAAGTGACATTGTAATACGCTAAAAACGTTGTAGTCAATTAATGAGATGAAATGTTAGTAGAAGCCTTTATTGCGTTAGTCTAATTCACTTAAAATGAATGAAAAATTAAAACAACCAATTCAGTGGCACAAGGGTTAAATGATTCATAATATATCATTAACCCTTTAGGCGCTAAGCACGACTATAGTCGTTTTCAATCTGTTTAATTTGCCGATGATTTCAGAGTGATTGGGAATGAAATGAGTATTAGAATAGCAATATTTGCAAATGTTTGGTCTCAAATTAAAAAATGAGTAATTTTAAATGAGTTATTTTCACTCACTTGAAATTGTGGATCGCGGTAGCGAGACAAAACTTCAAGTGGATGAAAATAACAATTTTTAAAGTATCGCTTTAACCCTTTAACCGCCAAATTATTCAATCTGAATTTTCACCCACTTGAAGTTGTGTCTCGCTAACGCGATCCACAACTTCAAGTGAGTGAAAATTATTCAGATTTGACAATGTGGAGGTCAACTGTTTTCAAATATTGCTGATTGATGTCACATTTTATCTTTAACAAGTTTAAAAGGTGGTACTTAATCTACTAATAAAAAATGAAAACCCAAATATATGCGGCACCGGCGGTTAAAGGGTTAATTAGCGCAATTTTAAAGTTACCCTGCGTTGTCTCTGATGCCGCTACAGACGATATATTTATGATATGCAAACAGTGTTCATTTGAGTGCGATATGGGAAAATACAGCACTCGTTCAATGAATAAGGTGTATTTATTGAACATGTGCTGTATTTTCATATCGCACGAAAAGGGAACGTTTGTATTTTCTGACACGATGAGCTGGACAGAATGGCTGTCGCGCGTTATCCGAACCACAGCCCCGGATGATATGGGCTGATACCGATATATGCTACATGGTGAAAAACACAGCACAGAGTGTGATATTGGGCTGATACCGATATATGTCACATGGTGAAAACCACAGCACAGAGTGTGATATAGGCTGATACCGATATATGCTACATGGTGAAAACCATATCACAGAGTGTGAAATGGGCTGATAACGATATATGCTACATGGTGAAAACCATAGCACAGAGTGTGATATGGTCTGATACCGATATATGCTACATGGTGAAAACTACAGCACAGAGTGTGATATAGGCTGATACCGATATATGTCACATGGTGAAAACCACAGCACAGAGTGTGATATGGGCTGATACCTATATATGCTACATGGTGAAAACCACAGCACAGAGTGTGATATGGGCTGATACCTATATATGCTACATGGTGAAAACTACAGCACAGAGTGTGATATGGGCTGATACCGATATATGTCACATAGTGAAAAGCAATGTACAGAGTGAGAAAAATTCATTGTGGTTGTTTACTTATTTATCTTCATAAATTCATGCATGATTAGTAATTGTGGACTACAAATTAACCACAGTAGGTTTGAAAATGACATTTTAGCTAAAATTGTCTTAAAACGGTGACAAAAAAGATACATCCAAATCTGACATAAAAAAAATATCCCTTCTACTCTAATATGGGTATATGTGAAGTCACAAGTGCATTTTCAAGTCAATACTGCTAAAACGGGAAGGTTTGTGATAGTCAGAAGTTTCTAATAAATAACCGAAAGCAAATAGTTGACGTATGCATAGTATGTGCTTGGTCATATTTCACCATGTGGGCCACTATATAGAAATATGAAAATTTGACCACATGTTGTTCTGTATATCTCCTGTCCACTGCTTGTTTTTTTCCATATAACACAAAATGCTTCACACTGAAATATTTGTTACCATGATATGCCCCAAGTTATGTGTCACGAGTAGAATGTCAAATAGTATTTTGCATAAGTTTACAGCTTGAAATAACGATAATAAATAACGATAACAAAATTCCTTTTTTGAAAAACATACACCTCCCAAATTGATTTATTAGATTGATAGAAATGAAATGAATACGAGCCCTAGCGGTCTGAGGCCGAGCACGCTACCTCTCGGTCACGGAGGCTCCCCACATATATTGAATATATATATTGAATCTTTACGAGAGAGGCGAGGAAGAAACATTTTGTTTTTTTAAAGTTAGAAGGCCAGAGTGGGGCTCGAACCAGCGATCTCCCGACTTTCCAAGCAGATAGCTTTAGCCCCCGCCCTACGATCAGTAAGATATAGGCCGTTGATTGATAGAGCAGCCAGCATAAATTGTATAAATACCTGGAGTGTGTCTCTATGGTACATTGCACAAAAAAATTCATTGAAGTCATTAGATAAAGAGTAGGACATAATCGCGATATTGCCATGATTGGGCAGAAAGCGACGTAAACAAATAACCACTCACTTACAAGCTATGTGATCAATGTCACATTTCATTTGGTTTGTAACGTATACCGCGATCCACAACTTCAAGTGACTGAAAATTGCAGTGATTTGTTCAATTTATGTCACAGGGCATACCAGTGAGACACATTTGAGACTGTCAACCCCTGAAACTCTTTACACAGTCACAAGTGCGAATTATAAATACACATAAATATCACTGTGGTGGACATCAGCGCTCTAAGCATTAACCCATAAAGCGTTAAATTAAATAAGTTAAATTTTCAACCACTTGAAGCTGTGCCTCGCTTCTGCGACCCACAAATTAAAATGGATAAAAGTTACTCATATTTGTTTAATCTGAGAACAAACAATCGCAAATTTTGATGTTTAAACACTCATTTCATCCCCAATAACAGTGATTTGATCGGCTGATAAAACAGATTAAAAACGCCTAGTGGGCATCAGTGCCCGGTTAAGGATGTTTTGAGGGGTGTCTTTTTACCTGTAAGGCATGGCAGCAAATAGACAATCACCAGATCAAGATATCCAAATGTATCAGTCCACAATATAATGGAGGTATGTAGGCTTATATATCCACAAGCTGATGTCTGTATCCAATATTTACGTCCACAAGCTCATATCACTGTGCACTGCTCCTATCAACACGTAAAAGTCTATGCACTGCTTCTAAACACAAGTAACAGTCTATGCACTGCTTCTATGCACAAGTAAAAGTCTATGCACTGCTTCTAAACACAAGTAACAGTCTATGCACTGCTTCTATACATAAGTAACAGTCTATGCACTGCTTCTATACATAAGTAACAGTCTCTGCACTGAAATATTACTGGTATGGGCATATAGAAATGACTTGTAAATGTAGTGAGGGCTATAGATAGGTTATAATGTCTATACCCTCTGTCTTGTGCGAGTGCAGAATATGTACTGTGGCTTATAGACAGGATTCTGTATAATTGTATGCTCTGCGTCTTATCGACAGGGTGTGGTTTATATACCGAGGGCTATATAAAGCTCTCTGTCTATGTCGTGCATCTAATCGGCAGGGTGCGATATATATGTACTGGGTGTTATAACCAGGGTATGTCTCAATGTATGCGCCTTATCCACAGGGTCTGTGTCTTAGTATAAGCGCCTTAGCCACAGGGTCTATCTATACACAAGCGCCTTATCATAGGATCTGTAAGGTTAGCGTCTCACCCAGAGTGTAACGTCCGCTCACGAATGTGTTTCCATGCAGCGCCTTATTCAGAAGGTCTGTCTATACACAAGGGCCTTATCATCAGGGTCAGTGTCTATACACAAGCGCCTCATTCAGAAGGTCTGTCTATACACAAGCGTCTTATCATCAGGGTGGCGTCTTATACAGAGGGCCAGTAAAATAATGTAACGTCCGTTCACGAATGTGTTTCCATGCAGCGCCTCATTCAGAAGGTCTGTCTATACACAAGCGCCTTATTCTCAGGGTGGCGTCTTATCCAGAGGGCCAGTAAAATAATGTAACGTCCGTTCACGAATGTGTTCCCATGCAGCGCCTTATTCAGAAGGTCTGTCCATACACAAGCGCCTTATCATCAGGGTGGCGTCTTATACAGAGGGCCAATAAAATAATGTAACGTACTTTCACGAATGTGTTTCCATGCAGATTAATGTGTCACAGGGACACCTTACAGCACTCCACTAAACCCCTGTGTAACAGAGAGAGAGTGACCTTACAGCACCTTAACCCTTTAACCGCCAAATTATTCAATCTGAATTTACACCCACTTTAATTTACACCCACTTGAAGTTGTGTCTTGCTGACGCGATCCACAACTTCAAGTGAGTGAAAATTGTTAAGATTTGACAAAATGGAGGTCAACTGTTTTCAAATATTGCTGCTTAATGTCACATTTATCTTTAACATGTTTTAAAGGTGGTACTTAATGTGCTAATAAAAAATGAAAAACCCGAATATATGCGGCACCGGCGGTTAAAGGGTTTACCCTTGAGAAGCTGAGACCACAGTAACTCCCACAGTGAATGTCAGTGACTGAGAGAGAGAGTGGTCACATAAAGTGATGGTGATATAGTGGTCTCACTCTCTGTAATGGCAGTAGTCTCTCCAGCTTACCATCAGTACCCACCAGATCACTGACTTTCTTCACGCTGTTGGTGTCTGTATGTGGCTGTGATGGTAATCCTTAGTGTAATGCCAGCAGTCCTCCAGTGACTCTAAGTTAAGATCAGTATCCCGCCAGATCACTGACTTTCTTCACACTGCTGGAGCTGTATGTGGCTGTGATGGTAATCCTTAGTGTAATGCCAGCAGTCCTCCAGTGACTCTAGGTTAAGATCAGTACCCCTCCAGTTCATTCACGTTGTTAGTCGTCAGTGTAATCACCTGGTAATACTGTATGTAAGCGGTTCACTACACCTGAGATGTCTATCTGGTGGAGGTGGGGAGGAGGAGGAGGAGGGGGGTGAGGGACCCCCTGGGACCAGGGGCTGATAAGTCTCCTGTTGCGCTCCGCTCTGATCTGTCCTATGTTCTGGTAGCCTTGGCTGCCGTGTTGTGCTTTGTTTTAGCACATTGTGCCGAGCTGTGCCGTGTGTACAGCCCGATGTGCTGTGTCAAGCAGTATTCTCGCGTTGTGCCACTTTTTCCGTGTCGTGCAATGCGCTCCAGTTTTGTCGCGCGCTTCTACAGAGGGCCCTTCTATTCACCGCGGTTTAGTATTCGTGCTATGCAGCGCACTGCTGCACTATATGCAGTGCATTGCCCATAGTTTAGTCCTTCGATGCGCCTCAGTAGCTTCTGCCTGGAAGTGTTGCATATGCAGTGCAAGGCTTCGTTGTAGTCCCTTGATGTGCTTTACTTGTTGTGCCTATTGTTCACTCCTTCCCTGTGCCTAAGCGTTACCTCTCGTTGGGCTTTACTATTGCTATGCAGAGCAGTGCTGCACTATATGCAGTGTCTGGCTGTGTAGTCCTTCGTTTTGCCTCAATATCAGTGCTGCAACAACCAGCAAACACGAGACGTTAAACCATGCTGTTTCAATGCTGGGCCAGCGTCGTAGACGATGTCCCAGCATTAAACCAGCATTGGAACAATATCTGGTATTTGCTGGGAATACAGTACAATGCCAATCCTGGCACAGCAAACACGAGACGTTCACCCAACGTCGGCTCAATGTTGGCCCACCGTCTGCGACGCTGGCCAACATAGACCCAGCATTGGTTCAACGTCTCGTGTTTTGCACTGGGCGTCACTTAAAACAACAAATGACGCTTAAAAAACAGCATTCACTTTTGCTAATCACGCTATATGTGTAAAGGTTATATAGATATAGTTACATTAACATTCTGACGCTCGTGTGTGATCACTAAGCCATGGCCAATCAAGCACGGGTAACACCGCCACAGTCACAGTCACATTAGGAATCATTATTTTCTGCTGGTTTTGGTGACAACACGGAAAATGATCGTTTTATGGTTAAGTTTCTACAGCATGTAGTAAACTGCTAGTTATGACGGCCCTATATAAACCAATGGTCAAATGGTTGTTTAAACATATGAAAAATTACACTAAAATGTCGCAAAATGTTTGTGATAGATATTATATACCAAACCACTATAAATAGTGCTGGGCAAATTTCGTGATAATAGCTTGAGAATGAACTAATCAGGATCATGTGCTATAAAATGAACTGTAGTTGCGGCGAATAATTAGCGAAAAGTTACGTAACATTTGCTCACTCAATGTTGGCCCACCGTCTGCGACGCTGATCCAACATTGGCTGGATACATCCGCTGAGAGTCACGTAATCACAGCATTACAGGTAGCGGCTCATTAATAATCAACGGGAGAAGACAGGTGGAAACTCTGGGGCATTACATAATCCATTGGATCCAGATGTCAGTGTCGTGCACATTACAAATGAAAAAAAAATCAAGGACTGGTTAAGAACTATCAGGGACAAAAAAACAAGAACAGTCTTCAAGGACAAATTCAAACAGCGAAAGCAAAAAAGAGTACAGAATTATTCTATAGTGTCACAGTCTGCACGTCTACATGACTGTGACAAAACCACACATGGGCCTAAATAATACTGTAGATCTGGTCATTTTCGCGTGTTTTGATTTTCGCGAATTTGTGATTTTGGGACTTTTTACGAAGTCTAGAATTCTCGAATAATCAATTTCGCTGATAGGTAGCGCTCATAATAATCATTTTCGCGAGATTCTTAAATACGCGAATTTGTCATACTCATACAAACAAGCTTTATATTATCATGATAGACTGTACCATTATAACCCTGATCCCTTACAGTGCGGGGTCGACTTTAGTCGCCAGAGAAAAATAGACCATTCGACATGTAGTGGAATTTCGTGATTGAAGCTGATAGCGTTCAATGGGTTTATAGAGCGCGTCATAATTCGCAAAAACTACATGTCAAATGGTCTAACTTTTAAACTACATAATATTTTTCCTTAAAATACATTTAACTGTACTTTAGATAGAGCTACGCATAGTACAGTCAAAAACTTTATATAGAAGTTCTTGGTACAGTCAATGCTGAAAGTGTATAAACACATGTTTTTCAACAAGAATCCATTGGATCAATGTGGCTTATTGTGAAGAGAGCGATGGTTTCAAAACCACTCCACTCCCAGTAGGGTGTGCAACAGCGAAAGTGAGCTCTTGATGATTCTTCTAGCAGCCTGTAGAAATGGAACGAAAAGTTGATAATTCGCTAAACAAACAGGATGATTGTTGTAACCAAAAATTTAGAATTGTCACGCAAATTTGATGGTAGTTTTAGAATCAGCAATGCTTCGGCAGAACTGTTGATATATCGTAGGTTTCTGATTGGTCGAGATGGAAGCCTACGATATATCGTACCTTGTACGAGAATACGGGCCCAGATCTGTTCAGTTTATCGAGCTACATCACTGAGATCATCAATACTTCATTATTGCCGTTACACACCTACTGGGTGGAAAACGTTGCCGAAAACAGATGAATTTCGATAAAAATCAGTCTCATATATCATGTACATCCTAACTTCTGACTTAAATAGAACTCCACAAGTTTTTCTTGCAGACAGCAACACATTCACCAGATGATATTACTGTTGCGGTGTTTAATCCTCTCAGAAGGCTATGCTTCCTGACGTGTAGATGTGGTACTAGTAGGCGAGAGACGCTGTCCTAATATTGTATTAAAGCTGGTTGACCGCCTGCGACGCCGGGCCGGCATTAAATCAACACTATGTCTAAGCACCGTGTTTGACGTGTCGTGATATCACGAGACTGATCACTGGATGTCCTAAGTCTCGCGGGATCCGGCGAGATGTGACGAGATGTGCCGTGCTCACTCTATGTGATGTGATCTATGTGCGGACTGGTCAAATCTGCATCAGCAACTGATGTCCGAATGATGCTAATGCACCAGCAGCCCGCCACAACAGTCCACCCCCTCCCTTCTATCAATGTTATTTTAATGATGGCCCACCGTCTGCGACGCTGGTCCAACACTAAAACAACATTGCATGTCAGATCTCCAGTGGCTGCTGTATCTACCCCCAGCAAAAACGAAACAATGTCGGTTTAAGGTTGGACCAGCGTCGTTGTTTCAATTGTTTCAATGTGACGTGTTTGCTGGGCTACCCCCAGCCACTGGGCGACCCCGACCTGATACCTTTGACCGACAGAACAATTTGGGTTATGAAAAAAACACTCGAACTATTCTAGATTGTTCCACAAGAGGCCCGTGACACTTGACAGACAACCTCAGGCACTGGCACAGTGCTGGCTTAACGAAGGCCCATTGTCGGCGACGTTGTAACAACCCTAAAATCGTGTTTTCCGACGCCGCCTGCGAGCGGAGGGGGTAGGTGCACAATATATAGTCGAGTACTTTTTAATTGTATCACTTGTTTCCTATATCTTCCGCTCCGTAATTTTGTTTTAAAAACATTTTCCATTGGAGGCGAAAATGAGTGACTAACTTTTAAACACGTTCACCATGCAAACACGAGATATACGACCCGATGTTGGATCAATGTTGGACCAAAGTCTGCAATGCTGGCCCAACATTGACCCAACATCAGATCAATTTTTGGTGTTTGCTGGGAGTCACCAGAAGAAAACAAACAAACAAACAAACACAAAACGTTGAACTAAGCCCAAGGGGGCCAACATTTAATCTCCGGAGGGGGGGGGGGTATTTTTACAATAAATAATTTCGGGCAGACTATCAGCGCGTTGCAGTGAAAATGACTCATATTTGTTTAATTTGAGACGAAACATTAGCAAATCTTGGTGTTTAAACACACATTTCGTTCGAGATTACTGTGATTTAAACGGCTAAGGAGATGAAAAAAACGATAACAAACACCAAACGTTGACCGAACGCTGGAGTATTGTTGGCCCACCGTCTGTGACGTCGGTCCAACTATACATCAACCATGGGGTCTGCCTCTTGTGTTTACTGGACACATGTCATGTAGCAAGCAACTTGCAACAAGTTATTTATTCTGAAAAATCCCAAGGGAACATACAGAGTAGCGTATTTGTATCGTCACCTTGGCATTAGAAGGTCGTATCTACCACTTTAGAAAGTGGCAGATACGACCTTCTAATACCAAGGTGACGATACAAATACGCTACTCTGTACTCAGACGATGACGGATTCCGGTTATGACAAAGGTCACCATGACCTGCTGCTGCCGACATACCCAGACAGCTCTATTCTGTGAAACTCAATGACCTCGACCTCTTTTGTATTCACCGAGCTGGCCAATACAATGAAGTATGGGGAGGGTTCTTATATAACCTTGTTTTCACCGAGTGACGTCACTGCGTTTCACACATACTGCTATATGAGCTCTAGCCCGATATAATCAGCAAAACTGATCATTTTACAAATAGGTTACCTTTCGCACTCAGGTGGCAGTCATCCACAGATCCTGTAGAGATAACTACCTTCACTTCTATCGTAACTGACGTAACATTTGAAAAAAATGTTTAAACTCGTGACAATTTCTTTGTGTTTCTAAATATCAATTTTCTGTAGACTACGCTTCTGCACAAATATTTGAGTTGAGCTTGTGAAAAATTGAAAAAGCGGGTAATTGGATGCAGTTTGAAATTTTTCACGGTGCATCTTGCATCATTCCCTGAATTCTGAAGTAGTTATAAATTAGGCCAAAATACTTGGTCAACGTCTAGGTGAAGGTTTAATTGACATAAAAGGCCCACTTAGGAGCCTTTAAGATCACTTAAATGTGAAGCATGACTGTAATTCACCCAGTACTTTTGGAGATTTGCTCCAGACACAAAGTGAATGTCAAAATATGTAATTAGGCGGTAGTACAGTTTTAAAAGTGAATCAATTAATTTAGTCTGATGAATATTATTTATCATTCGAGAAAATTGATAGAACATTGGTCCAAATGTAACATTCGTAACAAAAGGTAATAAATTAAAACAAAAGGGATTTTTATTAATTTGAACTTCGGATTAAGAAAATATTATCAGTTTTGTGAATATACAAACTTCATTTCCCCCACTTTTCGTCTTTTTACGTTGAATGAACAATTTTGAGAAGAGTCCGTGTGGCTATATGTTGCCTGAATGGACGTGAATGAACGTGGAGGGTAGGTAAAGCATTAGAAAACTGCCCTGTGTCACATAATGGTAACCCATCACAACAGTCGTCAGGATCTGACGTCTGTAGACGTATAAAGTCGATCCCCGCACTGAAAAAATTAAAATATTCCTAATGGCCACAGACCCAGACCATATGTAATCAAATGAAGCGGGAAGAGCTAACTAAGACATTTATGAAAGTTTCTAATAAAAAAACCTTTGGTGTCTATGGTTCATGCAAAATAATTCTACGATGTGAGGGTTAAATGTGAGGGCGTTCTCTGCTCGTTTCTGAAACACTGTTTGTAGTTTTATGTGAGACTCTCATATTATAAATCTCCCCCCTCTAGTTTTACAATTGTTTCAAATTATGAGAAAATTGTCAACTATGATTTTAGCTACCTAGCTATAATCTGAGCATGCCATTCTTTGACCTGAGACCCCAGCAAACACTAAATGAAAAGCTTTGTTGATTTAAAGATGGGCCAGCAGCACAGACAGTAAACCAACATTTAACCAACGCAGTGTCTGCATATTGTTTAAACAGTAATGTATTCCCGATAACAGTGATTTAATCGGTTAATAACACTGCTTAACACGAGCACTGATGCTAACGATATCCCCCGCCGTTAATTGAAGCCTCAAAATCGAAGGTTAATAAATAGGTCAAAGGTCACAACCTTCAAAAAGGCACATCTACACCCCCTGAGGGATTTGTGTGTGCAGTATGAAAACAATGAAGCAAACGCTTCGCGAGATATCGTCCGGAAATTGAACTTATCGTCCGCAATTAATTGAAGTCAATAATCGCCTTAAAATTAAAGGTCAGAAATTAGATCAAAGGTCATAACCCCAGAAAGGCACATCTACACCCCCTGAGGGATGTGTGTGCGCAATATGAAAGCAATCAAGCAAGTGCTTTGCGAGCTATCGTCAGGAAAATAAACTTATCATCCGCAATCAATTCAAGTCAATAATCGCCTCAAAATCAAAGTTCGAAAACTAGGTCGAAGGTCATAACGACCAAAAGGCACATCTACACCCCCTAAGGGATGTGTGTGGCAATATGAAAACAATCTAGCAAATGCTTTGCGAGATATCGTCAGGAAACTGAGCGTATCATCCTTAATCAATTAAAGTCAATAATCGCCTCAAAATCAAATGTCGAAAACTAGGTCAAAGGTCATAACGACCAAAAGGCACATCTACACCCCCTAAGGGATGTATGTATACAATATGAAAGCAATCCGGCTAACGGTTTCAGAGATATCGTCCAGAAACGAAACACAGACGCACGGCCGCACAGCTAGACATGGTGATGACAATATCCCCCGTCCTACTTAGGCGGGGGATAAAAACGACTATAATCGCGATTAGCGAGCAAAGGGTTACCTCTTATAAATATTTTAATTCTTACAGTGCAAGCCTTACAGCGCGGGGATCGACTTCAAAGTGAGTGAGTGAGTGAGTGAGTGAGTGAGTGAGTGAGTGAGTGAGTGAGTGAGTGAGTGAGTGAGTGAGTGAGTGAGTGAGTGAGTGAGTGAGTGAGTGAGTGAGTGAGTGAGTGAGTGAGTGAGTGAGTGAGTGAATATTACTTTACGTCGCTTTCTGCACAATCACGGCAATATCGCGACAGATGACAAATATTCGACCCAGCCGAGATTCGAACCCATTCGAGCACAACCGGCTTGAAAGTAATGTAGCAATTAGCTAATAATCATTGGACGCTGAGAGTTAACAAGAGTGCTAAACCTGTCCTATGTGTGAGTAAAAAAGAAGCTGCCTTGTTCACGAAGAAAAGCTTATTTGCTGCAATAGGCATGTGCACATTAGGGGTCTTGCAAAGTTAAAAAAATTCCAGACATCCACAAAAAATTTGGATAGAGCTCATCGAACCCCCCCCCCCCCCAATCCGATTTTTTTTTTGGAAACCAATAATCATCTTTCAATTAATTTGTTGATGTCTGGATTTTTTTTAACAAGTTATGGCAACTAATAACAAAGAAATATAGCAGGAAAGCTGCAAGTTTGGTATCCAGGTGGATAAATGGACAGTGCGGATTCGAACCTGGCATCCAGTGTTGGAAACAAGAATTGAAAAGCGGGTAAAGCCAAAAATATACTTCTGTTTCGATTACCCGTCCGACCCAATTTCAAGAAAGTTCGGCACTAAGGGGGCCAGCATTCAATTACTAGGCCTTAAAGCACGTTGGGACTTAAATTTCACTTATTATGCCTATGTGTGCAGGGACATTTCCAGTCACTTGAAGTTGTGGGTCGAGTCTTGCACGTAACTTGCCATATGAAGAGCGTGCGCGCGTATCTTATTTCTCCAATGTTAATCATGACATATTTCAAACCAAATTCATTTATTAACCCTTACAGCGCGGGGATCAACTTTAGTCGTCAGGTCGATCCCCGCACTGTAAGATTACAAATATTTCTATTGGCCGTAGACCCATAACATAGGTATTCAAAAGAATCGGAGGGAGCTGACTAAGACATTTATGATGCTTCCAAATTGAAAAAAAACTTTGGCCTCCAAGGTTTTAATAAAAAAATCAGCGCTTCAAGGGTTGAATAGTATCAATTGGGTAATTTGCAAAATCACTCGGGTATATTGGAAAGTTGGGTTATTTTTATTCACCTTGAATACGACACTTTTCAAAAGCCGCAATTTCAAAGGTGTTCCGGTTACGCCCCCCCCCCCGGAAAATGGTGAAATTTGAAATTCACATGGGTTTCTAAATGTCCATTAATACCAAGACCGGGACCCTTATTGGCTGGATTCGGCCTTGTTCCTGTCCCCTATGTCACAATGTTTCACCTAATGGTTTTGGACAGCAGGGACAGATGCCGTCACATGCAGTACGGGTGGCCAATTACAATCTAAGTACTGAATTCACAAAATATATAGTAGATGTTTTATCGCTATATTGACTCGCAACTTTACAAATACAATGTAGGCCTAGGTCCTAAGAATTATTTTGAAACCATTCAAAAATCATAAAATGCAGAAAGAGAAATAATGAGGCATCATCTGAGTTAACTTTTAAAGGGCTGGGATATTTTTAAATAAACCAAAGTGCTGTTTTCAAACTGAAATCATCATAAATGTCTTTGTTAGCTCTTCCCGCTTTATTTGAATACGTATGTTATGGGTCTATGGTTACGGGCTATTATAAATATTTTTACTCTTTCAGGTCATTCTGACGTCTAAAGTCGGTCACCACACAAGCATTAAGAGCACCCCCCCCCCCCCCCCCCGCAGAACACCCACTAAGAATCCTAAAATAAAGATTATCCTTACTTTTTCTTATTTTCATTAGAAAAGTTAGGTTTTATCTAATCTTTTCTAAGGAAAATCAAAGGAAGTTAAGATAATCGTAATTTCACCATGTTTAGTGGGATGGTCCCCTGATCAACGGTGGAAAATTGTCCAAAAAGAAAGCTAGCTTTTCGCTGATTACTCACTGAATTCTCAAGTGAATTTCATGAAAAGCACCAATTTCTAGTCATTTGGAAATAACCATGAAAATTCAGCGAAATTTCAGTGAGTATTTTAGAAGTTAGACATGTAATGGAGTTGGTAGATTAACCTAGAGCACTGAGCTATTCAATTTGGGTTTTCGGCCACTTGAAGTTTTGTCTCGCTACCGCGACACACAACTTCAAGTGACCGGAAATATATGTGATTTGTAAAAAGTTCTGACATATACAGATATATAAGACCGAAGTTATATTTTACACGTAACAACTGGAATTGGTAGATTAAACCAGAGATGTGGGGTTCATAGAGGGGCGTCTTGTTATCAATCTACTACATGGCAAATGCTCCAGCTTTTGAACCAGAAATACTTCATACGAAATTTTCAGAAAATCTTGATGTTTAGACACACATTTCATTCCCAATAGCAGTGCTTTGGTCGGATAATGAAACAGATTAAACACGACAATAGTGATCAGCAGGATACCTTAAGGGTTAGAGGGTTAGGCTGCTAATAACACGGATAATAAACGAGTGGTGGTTAATCCCTACAGCACGGAGATGGACTTTAGACGTCATAATCTGACGTCTGTAGACGTCCAATTCTGACGTATAAAGGTTAGGTATTCAAATGAATCGGAAAGATCTAACAAAGACATTTATAAACCAGAAAGAGATGTTTGGAAACGAACACGAAAGCAGCCCTCCGTTATCGCTCGACCACTATTTTAAAATTGTTTACTCCCAAAAGTTAATCAGGTCAGAACTTCATAGATCAGCTATCATGCAAGATTTCCGAGATAATGGTAAAAAATGGTCGACTGGCTTTTATTTTGGATTTTTTAATGTGAAATTTGTCATGGGTTATCCTTGTGTGAGACATAACATTTTGTTTTATATTCATGGTCCAGTCATTTTGCATTTCTTGAGTTGAGTAAATATTGCAAAATGCGAAATTGCCGCTAAACGGCCATTTTGTAATTGTTTGATCCCAAAAGTTAATCAGGTCATTGGCTGACATAGCTGAACATATTTGCCAAATTAAAAGAAGATCTGTTGGTAACTTTTTCCTGAAATGCGCTAACGAGCATTTCTTTCCTTAATGGCCATAGTAATTAAAGGGTTGATGATATGGGGATCAAAATGTCACCAAAACAATTCCCCAGTGGTATGTGATGGCTATGTGAAGTATGAGGAAGCAGAAGTTGATAGATTAGTAGCTATCTTGAAAACAAATAACTGCGGCGGCGGCGGACCGTGTGGAATACAGTAAGCAGCCCGCCTCGGCGAGGGCTGCTTAATGATAATTTCCAATTGAAAAAAAACCTTTGGTTATTATGGAGTGTGTATCAATGGTTTGTACAAAATAATAACCCTTTCAAGCCTGAATTTACCATTGTCATCTTCATCCACTACAAGCCGCAAATTGCTGTCTCGACTTGTAGTGGATGAAGATGATTTGAAGTGGGTGAAAAAATAAAAAAAATTACCCTGTATTGGTAAACCAGTTTCATGGAAATTTCCATTCAAAAACCCCTTGTTGTAGAAAAATTAAGTCTGTTTTCAGTGATGTAAAATGATGCTTTAATGCATCGTGAGGGATTAACCCCTACAGGGGATCGACTTTAGTCGTCAGAATCTGACGTCTGTGGACGTCAGATTCTGACGACTAAAGTAGATCCCGAACTGATAAGAACTAAAATATTTCTACTGGCCGTAGACCCATACCATAGGTATTCAAAAGAATCAGAAAGAGCTAACTAAGACATTTATGATGATTACAAATTAAAAAAAACCTTTGGTTGCGATGTTTTTCACAAATTATTTCAGCGCTTTAAGGGTTAAAGGGTTACTAGCGGTGATATAATGAGTTGCTGACGTACCTCTTGTGGGGGTGATGTTTGGTGATGATAGTTTCACTGTCTACATCTATCTCAGGGTAACACCACATGATGTACCACTCACAAACAGCAAAACCAAACAAATCACAAAAACACGGTATCTCACGATACAAAACCTCGTAACGTCACCACCACGTGTATTCCTTTCAGAACCTAGTATTCTCGTTGTATCCACAACCTTGTAACTGTCACCACCACGTATTCCTTTCAGAACCTAGTATTTTGACTGTATACAAAAGCTCGTTTTGTCACCACAACTTATTCCTTTCAGAACCTAGATGGTCACAAAAGCGAGTATATCCGTTTCAAAAGTGAATACAGAAATGTATTTTAAATTAATATTGTGAGTGACACACACAAAACGTATATAATATAGTGTGAACTAGTATTGTATTGTATCAATATACACAAGCCTGTAACTATCACAAACTGATATTATAGCCTTGTGAATATGTTACAGTACCGTATGGTGTGTAATGTATGTAACTGAGACGTGTGGATCACTGACAACCTGAGCCACTAAATGTCTACCATTCACCTCTCAGACAAAACGTCTCTGTCAGAGTGAAGAATCTCTGTCAAACCAAGTATATCTCTGTCAGAACATATATATATCTGTCAGGAGCAAATATAGATCTGTTAGAGCTAAGTATATCTCTCAAAACGACGTATCAATGTCAGAACGCAGTATATCTGTCAGAACGACATATATCTCCCGTTATAACGACCGGTAGTGTTTGCCAGAAAACAATATGTCCATCAGAACGACATATGTCGTGTCAGAAGTGTTTCCTAAGGTTTTTTTACAACGCAACACTTTATTTTTAAATGAGCAAAGAAAGAACAAGGTCAGTAAAATGTATGTCCCTGAGAAACTGATAAAGCTGGCAGAATAACACGTTGAGGAGGAGTATCTGACGTATGTGCTATAAACACGTAACATCCACGTACATCTGTGAATAACGTCTGACAGCCACGTGCGTCTTATAGAATCACTGATCTATGTCACAACCTGGTATGTTTAGTAACGACTTAATCACAACCACGTATGTCACAAAACACAGGCATTGATGTGTAATAATAATCAATGTGTTTCACACAAATGCCTTTATCTATTATAATAATCCACGGGTTTCACAAATAAGCATTGACTGTTATGCCTTGATCTTTTATGATAAGCCAAGTGTTTTAAACACGTTTACTTTGAAGAAGCGAATTGTTTCAAACAGGATTCAAGTGTCACACACACGTATGTCTTGACAGTTATTTCTTTAGTGTTATGATAAGCCCCGTGTTTCCAACACGTTTTCCTCGCTCCGTTTATATAAGGCTGGATCTGTCTCACAACCTAGTGTACCTACTGTAGTATAATCCAGTACCACCACCTCCGTGACAGAAGGTGTGAGGACCTCCTAATCATATGTATCCAAGAATATATACAAGTGCCACCAAGCACCACCAAACCAAGTATCCTTGAGAAACTGGTAAAGTAGTCAACTCTCTCAGAAACCTTTTTCTTTGTGATAAGCTGTTAAATAGTCAACACTTTCAGACGTCACACCTTACTGTCAGCATGGTTAGCAAGCATCTCTTATAAAACAGTGTTGCTGTTAGTGAGTAAAAACTAACAACACAGTTCACGCACTTATTGTCAGTGAGAAGTCAGTCAAATAGTACAAGTTAACGTTGTCAGAGAGCTTAAAGTCAGCGACAAGCCAGGCAGATACTCTGCGGTCTCAGAAGCCTTACTCTAGAGTGCCACAGCACATTGGATAACAGCTATAAAATTATAAACACGCTATTCTCAGTGATTCTAGTCCACACACAGTAATTGGTAGATAACAGGTCTACCACAGAAAACACACATGTTGGGTGAGTATTCGGACGGCGTCACAGACGGTTGGCCACCACTATTTAGACACTGTGTGAACGTCTTAACAGCCGTGGGTTTTCTGTTGTGTGGGGTTTTGCGTGCTTTACAAGGCATAAACAAAAGCTGATGTAATGTGGGACAGTGACTCAATAAACGTCAGTACAAAACGACAGACACACAAACTAGCTGGCACGATATATTTTGTCACCCTAACGCCGGCTCAATGCTGGACCATCGTCTGCGACGCTGGCCCAGCATTGAGCCGGCATAGGGTGGACGTCTGGGAGGCTGACAGGACTATGTGACCCCAGCTCAGTTATCCCAAAGAGAACAATCGACCAGTAGCTTGCAGTGGCGGATCCAGAGGGGGGCGCAGGCGTCCCTCCCCCGTTCAGAGTACCCAAAACAAAAAAACTACCAGATTTCGGCCCAAATATGCTCCAAAATGCGTCATTTGAGGCGCTAGATTTCAAAATTTTCCGGGGGAGCATTTTCACGGACTCCTCTGGAGCAACTAAGAGCCTTCGCCATCTATGGCGAGCATAAATTCTTGAAAAAAATCGGCGCCCCCCCCCCCCCGTCTGTCAATTCCTGGATCCTCCACTTGCTTGTAGGTCATTGTGATTATATTATTTGTTTCACTTTTGTCATACTAGGGCCGTCTATATTATAAATCTACTCTTTAACCCTCAACCCTTTAACCGCTAAATTATTCGATTTGAATTTTCACTCACTTGAAGTTGTGTCTCGCTGACGCGATCCACAACTTCAGGTGAGTAAAAATTATTCAGATTTGAAAAAATGGAGGTTAACTCTTTTAAAATCTTGCTGATTGATGTCACATTTTATCTTTAACATATATAAATTGTGGTACTTAATGTGCTAATAAAAAAATGAAAACCCGAATATATGCGGCACCGACGGTTAAAGGGTTAAAGCGCTGAATGTATTTGTAAAAAAAACTACAGACGTCAGAATCTGACGACTAAAGTCACCCCCCGCGCCGTAAGGGTTAATCCTCTGAGTGCAAGGATAGATTTCAGACGTCTGAAGTCGATCCCTGCACTAAAAAAAGTAAAACATGTATTCAACCTTTTCACCACCATTGCCCTGTTTTCCACCATCCTCCTGATCATACAAGTGGCTTTACACCAGGCGCCTGAGCATGTGTGGCTTACCATTATAATAGCTGGCCTCTGATTGGTCGGAAGTCAGCACATGGACATTATGACGTTTTTAATACAGTGACTCTGATTGGTGCACTTCTGGTCAGCGAGGGTCAAAAGGGTGCCAATAACATCATCATGTGGCCATTAAAAACAGTAACAGTGGCCATTGTGGCTCAGAACATCTGCCCTCTACAGAGGGCAGTGGTGGTGAAAAGGTTAATGGCCGTAGACCAATGACACAGAGACCCGGAATAACCAGTCAGCCAAACTCGCTTCGCCGCAGATCCTGCCACACTGACCGCCATTTTATGTATACAGGGTATTAAAACCAGACCTTGTTCAGCTGGCGAAATCTAGTGATCGTACAAGAACTGATATATTTAAAAGTGGAAATCTCTGTGTCAGAGCCTTGTGATGTCATCAGGATATAACACAGGCATTTAAATGAAGCAGAAAGACCTATAGGCCTACTGTCTATTCAAATAAGTCGAGACTATGAACAGCGCAAAATTATTTGGAATGATGAGGAGAGGCCATCGAACTACTCTGAAAAAATCACTGAATTTAATAGAATGGCTTATCAATTATGGTAGGCTAAATGCTAAATTGTTTCAAATAATTCCAAATCTCTTTTTTCCATAATTTAAAAGGAAAATTACGTTAGCAATTCCAGCTTTAAATGAATGAAGGATACAAACTGATGATTCAGCCGAACTCTTTCAGCACGTACAGCGCGGGGACCGACTTTATACGTCAAAATCTGACATTTATAGGTGTCAGATTCTGACGCCTAAGGTCGATTCCCGCACTGAAAGAGTAAAAATATTTATAGTGGTCGTGGAACATAACATAGGTATTCAAATAAAGCGGAAAGAGCTAACTTAGACATTTATGATTTCAAATTTAATAAAACATTTTGATCTTTATACAAAAATATATCAGCGTTGTAAGGGTCGAGTCCGAGTTGTTGGTCTAATGTTGGTCTAATGTTGGGCCAGCGTCGTAGACGATGGGCCAACATTAGACCAACATTGCCGGAACAGGACACATTTAAACCTCACAGAGACGCTGTGCACGCTCTGTGAAAATATGAAGATAATTGGATAGGTAGGACCGGAAATATAGCCTCGCCGGGAATCGCCAGCGGACGCACGACCGGACAGACGCTAATTAGCTCCCGTATATGAAGGCTTCGTTGCGAACAGTGGGGATCCAGAGGGGGGGGGGATGGTCAGGAGGCCACCCTCAATCCTCCACTTTTTTCAGAAACTAAATTGTCCAAAAATTGGTACAAAATAGATGGAGCCCCGAACCAGCTGGTAGGACGAAAAAACTAACATTTACGAACAGCTTAAAAAATGTGGGAGGCCCCCATTTTTTGAAATGTGGGAGGCCCCCATTCTTTGAAATCCTGGATGTGCCCCTGCAAAAATTTGATGAAGCTTCGTATTCCGTAGACAGACGAAGACAGTGGCATCAATTCGTTCCATTGAGTTAACTGACTGAGCAACAAAAGGTGACCAAAGGTGTGTTTTTTTCAATTTGAAATCATTATAAATACATATCTTGGTTAGATCTTGAATACCGGTACCTATGTTATGGGAGACGGTCTACTACTATTATAAATAGTTTTACTCTTTAGTACAGGGGGTCGACTTTAGACGTCAGAATCCGTCTTCATACGGCAAATTATGACATCTCAGGTCCATTAACGCGCTGTAATCTGGTAACATTGGCTAAAGTCGCTTTAGATCGTTTTTTTAGCCGATCAAATCAGGGTTATTGGGAATTTTATGTTTAAACATCAAGATTTGTGGCTTTTTCTGTGAAGAAATGCGGCTTTTTTGATGGAGTCGCAAGAACGAGAATTTGTCCATCGTGGTAGCTGACACAATTCAGGCTACATCAGCATGATTAGCAAAGTCACCATGGCTTGATAAGATACGTTTGAGCAGCTGAACAAGACCAGTTGTAGAGACTTAATCAGAGTTAGTTATGGCCGGTCATATGATTTAGTTCACGAAGCCTAATATAATCAGGCCGAGGCGCCTTGATCATTTGTATGTATGATAAATTATTATTCTGTTAATAGAAGCTACAATAACTTAAACAGATTTAGCGCAATAAATGTGTTTCTCTCTGTTGTGATAACTCATGTTTATTATTCTACATCAACTCTATGTATTTAAGCCGGCTTGATTGTAAAAGGCAAATTAACCTGTCTCATTTTGGTCAGTTTACTCCAGCGTGATTTTTTCGTTCTGAGAAAACTTCATCAGAAAGATTTAGTTTGGCTTAATAAGTTAAAGAACTGTGGCTCTAAAGTTTAGAACAACTCGGCTCGTGTGAAATTTGTTGTTGTAGTCGAAGGGGATTAGTTAACTCAGTCTGAATCAATTGCCCTAAGTGGATGAATTAAATTGAATAAGGCAAACATAATAATGTAAAGTTACTGTAGCTCAATAATATTCAGCTATGCACAAAAAAGTAAGCCACGATGGCTTACCCATATCTAGCTAGCGAGCCGCAAAAATTCAAGTTACAGTAACTTGATTCACCTAAGGCAACAGTGTTGCCACAACTGAATTAAGCTCCGTGGTTAACAGTGTAGCATATAGCACACAGAAAGTGTAGTATCCACTACAGGATCTGTGGGTGATATGTGATAGCTCCGTGAAAATTGACCAATGAACGCACAAACAAAAGGCCACTTGAAATTAGCCCATAAGTGGCTGAAACAGAAATTGAAACAGACTGTTTCAGTTCCTCAGTCATAGGTTGCGCCTGCTCAAAAACCGTCTGTCTGTGTCTACCTTAGGATGGTCTTTCTATATTCCTTGATCATATCTAATTCCAAGATAACTTCATTGCACCTAGCTAAGAATTCACCCCTTGGTCGACGTGTCACTGCTGGGGCTACATTCTGATGCATACTACATGATCAAATGCTCAGCCTATTCATCGCGGCATCATTAAAAAGTTATTGGCATTTTTTAGATCTTGGGGGCGAGTTCTGTCTCACTCACTGACATGTAGAAAACAACGTTGATTTTTCCGGGTAAAACAAATACAGCAATCCACAGCTCACGCATTTATCCACGGCCATATTTATCTTCCTGTTATACAGTTATATCCCAGAAAACACGTGAGACGTTCAACCAGTGCTGGCGTAATGTTGGCCACTTAAAATTTGCTGAAACAAAACTTAAAACTGAAGTATTTCAGCCACAAATTGCGCCAGATGAAAAAACGTGGAGATTTTACTTCGGAGGCCCAGTCTTACAGACATGGCCTCGACTAATCAGGTTGATAAAAGGTTCACTAGAATCAGCAATATTTCACCTACATGATCGAATGCTCCGTTGGTACGGGTGGCTGTGACCTGGGAATTACCAATATGTGTACTATAGCCTGATAGCCGAGTAAAGCTATAGTTATAGTTAGTACGGAGCTGGTGTAAGGGGTCGCTGTGATCTGCCTGGGTATTACAAATCTGCGTGTTATACCCCAGAAAATACGTTTAATAATGTTGTTTAACCCTTTCGAGCCCATTGTCATCTTCATCCACCACAAGCCGCAAATTGCTGCCGCAATTCGCGACTTGTAGTGGATGAAGATGACTTGATGTGGTTGAAATTTAAAAAAAAATGCCATGTATTGATATTAAAACCAGTTTCATTCAAAAATCCTTGATTGTAGAAAAAATAAGAGATGTAAAATGATGCTTTAATGAATCGTGAGGGCTTAAAGGGTTAAATGTTGGCCCACCTTTGCGACGCTGGACCAGCATTAAAACAAAACGTCTTTAAGTCCTTTAACGTTATCTTACAGCTCGGAAACTAATTAAGGACTGGACCACAAGTGAGTGCTCAAGAAAGCTTTCCATGTCTTCCAGTCTCGAAAATACTCGTAAATTAGTCTTTTAACCAGCAGTGTTTCATCTAGGATTCAGAAGGGGCATGGCGCCACCTGTCATTGGGGGCACCTTATCATGCCCGCCCGGTACCCAGTTGACTCGGTTGGTCATTTCCAACACCCACCCTCCCCAATTAAGGGTACAGAATCAGGTAAGTATACATAGACATCGCCAGTTATTACCACTATGTATACATGTCGTTATCAGGTATTGCGTCATAGGTGTGAGCGCGAGACATCAGTGACTGGGGTGTTTCCACTATGACAATGACCTGGGTGGATTAAATATGACGTAACAATAGTTCAATGAGGCACTCCACTGTCTGAATATTGGAAGGGCAACGTGGCGAACATGAAGGGCAACATGGCGCTCACAAAAGGCACCATGGCGCTGCGCCATGTTAGAAATGGCTAGATGAAAAACTGACCAGTCTGGTTAAGATGGTTGAAAGATCAATATACAAGTATTTACGTGACTAGAAGACATGTCTTCTACTTACGTAAATACTTGTATATTGGTCTTTTAACCATGTTAACCCAGAAAAGTGCTAAGTTTAGAAATTACATTTTCACCCCCTTGCAGTTCTGTCTTGCTAGCGCGACCCATAACTTCAAGGGGGTGAAAATGATTTACACATGTAGAGTTTGAATACGCACGCTCCGTTACATCATCACCTTCCGGCCCCCATGCATCATGGGATGAGCTGATAAATCTCCCTCCAACACAACGCGTCTAGAAAACTGAAAGCTCATTTCTCTTTCAAATTTTCTCGTTTGACAAAATAAAAAAGGCTGAAAACGGCTACAGGCGACAAATGATAAGTACTTCATGACTTAACCCTTGGAGCGCTAAATTATTTTTATAAAAACCTTGGAGACCAAAGGGTTTATTTCAATATGTTATCATCATAAATGTCTTAGTTAGCTCTTTCTGATTCATTTAAATACCTATGTTATGGATCTACGACCATTAGTAATATGTTTAGTCTTACAGTGTGGGGACCGACTTTAGTCGTCAGAATCTGACGTCTACACATACTGATAATATTATAGCATATTCATATGCAGATTTTATCTAAATACAATTTTTTTAGCAGTTTGGCAACCTGGAAGCGAGTAGCAAATAATAAAACTGATAAGAACTACGCCTAAGGCAAGCTATGTACAGACGAGGAACGCATTCAAAGGGCTTCAGCTGTTTTGACAAATAAAGTGTCTTATTTAGGCCTACTAATAATATTCATTTTCTCTATATTTATACTACATCATACACCAATATGCAAGGGTACTCATTTTGAATATAAATATTACAAGTGTCTTGTTTCACAACAAATGCATCGTCAAAACCCTTTCAGGCCTGAATTTTTCATTGTCATCTTCATCCACTACAAGCCGCGAATTGCTGCCGCAATTCTCGACTTGTAGTGGATGTAGATGACTTGAAGTGGGTGAAAAATTAACGAAAATTGCCATGTATTGGTAAAGCAGTTTCATGGAAATTTTCATTCTAAAACCCTGAGTTGTAAAAAAATAAGTCAGTTTTCAAATGATCCTTTTTTCGTGAGCATTAAAAGGGTTAACCTGCTAACTCTTTTCCAATTTATATTTTTTTCTTCATTTTTGTCTGAAAATGCTGATGCAATCTCCAGCTTGAAATGACGAAAAAAAGGCTTATTTAAATTACGTAAACTAGAGATATAGGAAAGTGAATTATTGGATTGACTGAGCATCTATCACAAACATTTCCAGGTTCATTTCATTTGTTTTAAAACACACTTGAAAAGGCTAACTTGCAGGGTTCGTAATAGTGGTTGTCCGGTTGTCCAAGACAACCAAAAATCGTCACGGACAACCAAATATGAATCTTTGGAACGCTTTGGTTGTCCGTACAGACAACCACGTTTATCTCAGAAACAATTTTGCCACTGAACACCCTGACATACGCCGTACCGTGACACGCGGCGCACAGCAGAGTAGCGTCATATCACAGACAGAGTTAACTTGAACATTTCGTAAACGAGGCTGCACATAGAGTTACATTATAAAGAATCACGTACGATTAGCCACCGCCTAACTTGAATCGTGTCTGCTGTCACGTGCGTCTGACTGTTGACAATGTTGTGTGGTAGAAAAACAGTATTTACAATTTAGGACTAAACAGAACAATTATTTTTCTTGAAAAAAGCTTAACATGCGACATTTGCAATGAATCAGTGCTGAAACCACATGTAAACTTGTATTCATTGATCATGTTGATATCACAATGCCCACACACATTCCTCTAGTCAGTGGGGAATCCCCAGGTTTCCGTTTCTTGGGGCTGTTTCCTTTATCGTCTTCCCTCCCCTTCCCTGTCATTATGACTTGTGTGTTAGACTTGCAGGTATGTCTTGATAATCAACGTTTGATAGGTGGAATCGCAACGAAAAGGAACAGCCATAAACGTGGTAAGCTGTTGCTGTACCGGTACATTCATATAGTAGGTATGATAGATCGTGAGATACTGATCTGCATTGTCATTCGCAACTAGTTTATGTCAACGGTGCCGCCGTTATCGCGTCAAATATGGCACTGCTAAGAATCAAAGCCACCTTTTGAAGACTGCAGTCATGAAGGCCTAGTTTGAATACATTAAGCGATCTATATTATGTTACGAAATTGTTTTACAAACATATAGGCCTACATAATATTAATTAATGACACTAATCAACTGCACAAACAAAATAATATTTAAAGATAGAGTCAGGTTCTAAACTCGCATGCGTGTAAGCCTTCAGCATACAGTACAGTGGGGGTTGATGAAGTGACCTGATTAAAAGACTGAATACTACTCCAACGAACACTCACCCAACGCTGTTTTAATGTTAGGCCAACGTCTGCGACGCTGGCCCAACATTGAACCAACATTGCAGAAATGTACAATGTTTGAGAGAAAGTCCTCCTTCCCAGCAAACACAAAACATTTGCCTAACATTTTTAACAACGTCGGCCCAACGTCTTCGACGTTGGTCCAACATTGTATTAAAGTCATACAAATGTGTTGTGTTCACAGGGTGTCGGTACACGCGTAGGGTCAACCTGTTTCGAAATACCCACAGTATTACAGTCAGTTTGTTTGCAAAGCAAGGCCCAGCTAAGATCCAGGACAAAGGGCTTTGAGATTCGATGGAATTGTTACTCGTAGATGTCGCTCAAGTATATATGAGCTTGCTGTGATTTGAGAACTTGCTCTTAATGAGGCTTTGGGTATGAAAGGCATATTTAGTATTATTATGGAATAGGGCTTGGCCTACCCACGGGCACTATTCCACATTCTGGGGGACCCTTGTCCCGCGAATTTTGACAGCTGACCATACCTTTAATAAAAATTAGCTCAAAGTCTGTTAATGCTGCCAAATTTAAAAGGTCGTAAGACGTGTTAAACAGAAAGTCGGTCGTCACAGGTCGATAACAATATAGGCCTAAAACTGATCCGTACAAAAAGTAGTCTGTTGATGGCAAAATATCACTCTTTCCAGAATTAGGCTTAGCTAGGAGCCGCCCTAAGCAAAGGTGTGCGGACAACCAGAAAATCGGGCGGACAACCACATTTTAGGTATGTGGTTGTCCGTGGGACAACCAGACTTTCAGCCCTTATTACGAACCCCGAAAGGCATATATGGCTCTAAGGGGGCGAGGGTTAAGAAGGGTGAACATGGTTCCTGAAAATTATGGATTCTTCCCACTTCACATTTTTTCGATTTTTTGGCCTCACTTTTCACTTTTAACAAGCATGGGTGATAAGGGTAAAATAATTAAATATCATGGATAAAAATAGATGTAAATTTTTAGGTTGTTTTTTTCGTTCGTTCCATTCGTTTTTAAACCCATGTGCACCCTCCTTAACCCTTTCAAGCCTAATTTACCATTGTCATCCTTGTCCACTACAAGCCGCGAATTGCCGTCGCAATTCTCGACTTGTAGTGGATGAAAATGACTTGAAGTGGGTGACAAATGAAAAAATATACTGTTATTTTTAAAACAGTTCCATAAAAATTTTCAGGAAATTAAGCCATTCTTCAGAGATGCGAAATGATGCTTTAATGCATCGTGAGGGCTTAAAGGGTTAAGTTGCTAACCGCGTCCATGGCTGTTTTACGTCCTTTTATTTGACCTTTAAACAATAATACTTGAAAGAGAAATGAACGATAAAATCGATAGATTGCAGATGTCTTGATTCAAATTATATGGTTACCACTTGTCCTGCTGAAATGTTAGTGATTTTCATTCATGGCTAAAGTAAATGTAAAAATGATGAAAAAAACATTAATTCTTAAAACATATCTTTTAAATTGAAATATTTCGGTAACTGAGCACAACAAAATATTATGTCAATTTCAGTGCCATTTTAGTTGGGATTTTTTTCTTTCTTTTAAAAAAAAGGGTGCATTAATAAGAACCAGCGCACTATGACATGATCATGCCACCTCTGGGATATGGCTTCAGAATAATAATACAAAATTGAAACACAGATCTGTCTCTTGGTCTCAAAGTGAAATATTTCAGTATGAACTACCTGGCTAAACCGGGCCACGCACATCGTGTTGTGATGTTATCAGGGTATTAAGTATAATTTAATTAACTTGCTTAACTGAGCATACTATTAACAAGATATTATATGTCAACGCTCGTGATATTATATTACATCTAAACTTTTTTTTTAAATTTGTATCTGTTTTGATCAGCCACCTTCTCGATACAAGAAGGTATAGCTAAAGATAGTAGGTTAGTTTAAATGTATACAAAATGCTTTATTTTGGTCAAGTGGCATCCCATAGGAGGTTGACTACCCATATTAACCATTGTCCTGCTGGATTGTTTCAATTGTATTTCTCGTCATTTGAAGCAAGAATTGCTAACGCAATTTCCAGCTTCAAATGACGAGAAATAATTATATTTTTCGAAAGTATACATCTTCTAAATTACATTATTTGACTAACTGAGCATCTTCCACAAACTATATAATCCATTTTCAGTGACATATTATTTGGCTTTAAATCTGCTTGAAACCGTGTATATCCGGGCTTAGCAGGACAAGGGCTAAATAGTGGTCGCTCATAGCATGTGTATATAGCAGGACAAGGGTTAACACAAGCCAAAAAAAACGAGTAGCTAGATCAGAAAGATGGGAAGGGCCAAAGAGGTCCAACGTCCAATGAGGAGTACTATACAATGTGAAGACCATTTTGAAGTATCTGGTCAATACAAAGTAAATGAGAAGTGGAAAATTACAATTTACAGTAAAGAAAGGATTGTTTCAATATCCCCCCGGGCCCCGTCCACACTTCACCATGTTTAAATCACAAAATAGCCAATTATATAAAATTCCAAATGCAATTCTCTCATCATGAAGTAAACAAAACATTTATAACATAATAATCAGGGCTTAATAGGCGAGTAGCCAGTTCAGCATCTGAGTATATTAGGATTATTCCATTGTTGTGTCTATTTTCACACTTCCTGTATTTTGTAGGCTCACGCTCTCCCATTGAGTTTGTAAGCGAGTATAGTTTATAGCTGGTGGTGTTCTCCCATTGAGTTTGTATGCGAGTATATTTGTGAAGACCCGAGGGCCATCCCACTAAGAATCTTAAAATTAAGATCATCTTAAAATTAAGATCACCTAAAAATTAAGATCATCTTAACTTTCACTTATTTGCATTAGAAAAGTTAAGATCATCGTAACTTTTCTATTGCAAATAAGAGAAAGTTAAGATGATCTTAATTTGAGGATCTTTAGTGGAATGGCCCCTGGAGTCCATCTCACTATTTTCACTTATTCTCTTATTTTCATTAGAAAAGTTAAGATACATTTTAATTTTCCTAAACAAAATTAGACAAAGTTGGTGGGATCAGGGGATGAGCCCACAGGATTCCACAAGTTAGTGATATAAAAATGTAATTGTCAGAAGCACTAAAATTCATCTTCTATTTTTGTAACAATAATGTGTTGTACTTGGTTTGTTTTACTCTTACAGCCCGGGGACTGATTTAACACTTTAGTCGTCAGAATCTGATGTCTGTAGACGTCAGATTCTGACGTTTAAAGTCGATCCCCGCACTGTAAGAGTAAAAATATTTATAATGGCCGTAGACCCATAACATAGGTATTCAAATGAATCAGAAAGAGCTAGCTAAGACATTTGTGATGATTTCAAATTGAAAAAACCCTTTGGTCTCCATGGTTTATGCGAAGTAATTCAGCATTGTAAGGGTTAACTTCCAGAGTTTGTACATTTTACCAATGAAAAAATTCAAGGAATTTTCAGGGACTGTCAAGGACAAAAAGAACATTGTTCAAGGACCAAGTAAAACAGGGAGAGCATCATTAACACATGATTAATATGAATACAGAATGATTGTCTAGTGCCGCAACAAAGCTACCTGTACTCGGCACTATAAAAGGATACATGTGAGTAAAATATCACATCATGAAAGGATGAATAAATTAGACAATAAATACTTCACTGTGTTTTTTCCAATTAGGATCCTTTGTCAAAAATAAATGGGTTTTTTCAAATACTTGGTGTTAAATATATCCTACTTTTCAAGCACTTTCCAGGCACAGCTTCCACAAGCCTGACTTAAGTCAAAATGGTGTCTTAACTATCAACACGTGATCACGTCTCAACCAATCAGTTAGCTCAAGACTGACTTAACTCAACTGACTGTACACACGTATTAGAATCTAAATGTTCAAATTCATGGGGAAATAATATTAAAAATTATTGTATGTACAGTATATTTATATCATGATTATTAGGCCATCCTTCCGATTTACAACCGCATGCTTAAAATTAGTGGTAAAAGATACTACATGGCTTTTGGTGTACAGTAAAAGAAGACATTTCCGCTTGCACATGTCCAAATCAGCGCATGAACAAAGTTTTTATTACAGTCAAATACAACGTTTTTATTGCATCGAATTTTCGATCACGCATCTGTATCTAGAATCCTAGGATTAGCCTTCCTCACGTTGAGAAAATGGCCGCCCATGCTGGGAAAACGATGATTGTGTTCTCTGTTTCTCAATTTTTTGTCTTCTACGAAATAGAATCACTCGTGCAAAATTGATTGATATCAATACAAAAATTAAAAAAACTTTTGCCGCAATCCCGCATAGAATTTTTTAGCAGTCTAAAATAAAACTTGCCTCTGACCTACCGCATGGAAATTTTCACACCATGCAATCGGAAACAAGGATATTTTTTAAGGTGGCCTGAGAGTTGGTACAGTTTTTCGTAATTGCGCAAAATCTAATGATGGGAAAAGGTCATAAAAGTGTCATTCAAAACAAATAAGGCTTTGAAGTCTACAATGATGGCTTCATTTCTACCAGTAATAGTGAGCAAAAAGAACAAACAGAGAAAAATATGTCTTTTAGTTTTATTGCAGTGTCTCTAAAATTCACATGATTTCATTAAATCCTGAAAAAAAACATGAAAAAACTATCAAAAAGAGAAAATGACTGTTTGGAATGTAAGCCTACCTAACCAGATCCTACATTGTTTGTTTGTTTGTATACTGAGCACAACTTTTGGAAGTTTGGAAGGCTAACGGCTCAGGGTGCTATCGCACCACGGGTGCTAGGCCTATCACCATGATCACACCACATTGTGGATTTTCACATGAGCAGTGTGAGTGTCCGAATCATCGCGAATGTGGATAAATATTTCTTCTAGTAGACTACTGACTGGTGTTACTGTTAGATCTACTGTTGTTATCACAAAAAAAATAAAATTGTCCTATATTCATTGGCTATAAAATTATGTTTACCCTTATTTCGTAGCTGCTGACATGCTAGAACTAGCCTACTACCATGACGGTAGTAGGCTAGTTCTAGCATGTCAGCAGCTACGAAATAAGGGTAAACATAATTTTATAGCCAATGAATATAGGACAATTTTATTTTTTTTGTGATAACAACAGTAGATCTAACAGTAACACCAGTCAGTAGTCTATAGTTGCAGTCAACTTCCACCAGCGTTAGGTGTTTTTCGCCGATTTCTCACTCAATTCTTGATCAATTTACATGAAATTTTGCAAGCACTCTTTGCAACTATTCCGGCGCTTACCTGGAAAATTTCGTGAAATTTGCGTCAGTATTTTAAAAGTTGGACCATTTGACATGTAGTAGAATTTCGAGATTAAAGCTGAATGAAATTAATGGGTTAATAGAGAAGCGTCATAATTCAAAATTAATACATGTCAAATCATATGGGCTAACTGCCACTGTGCCAGTAGTAGACTAACCAGTAACTGTTACTGAGTTACTGAGTACTGGAAGTGGAACATGTGGAAGAACTTCAAGAACTGAACTTCTGAAGAAGAAATTCAGAAGAGGTGTTTACCACTACCAGTGGCAGTACCACTACCAGTGTCAGTGACAGTGTGAGTGTTTACCTTCGTTTTTGTTTCTTTGGTTTTCTGCCCTGTGGGTGATCTTCTTGCGTTAGGCCTGCATTAGGTCTAGTCTGATTAGATCTACTTCTTCCAACCATTTTCTGTTAAATTCAAGTCAATTTATTGTAATGTTAGCCGTGTTTGTAACGGCAACTGTGATATCAGTCTTGCCAGTACGCATACACTTAGCGTACGCTCGACAGTCTACACCATACATGCTCTGTGCAGCATAGTGTGTACATGGCCTGGTCCATTTGGTACACTTATTATCCCACTTATTATTCACAGTGACCTAAAAACTAAGTCTAAGGTGACTTTAAAGACTACAAAAAATTACAAACGCGATGTTTTCTTTTACCAAATGCCTAAAAAAATAAGAGTGGGGAAAAGTGAAAAATAAAAAATACATTAAATAGGGTGTATCTAAATTATTCTGATTATTTTCACTTTGAGGAGAGGAGGGCATATTGAACAATTAGGCCTGGAATTGGTGACCCAACTTTCGGGTAGTCCAAGGAGATTGAAAGTTCAATCTCCTTGGGTAGTCTAATCTTCTAATTATGTTTATTGCCATTCAATAGCAATGGTACCAAACAGGCCTAAGGGGGCCACCATTCAATCTCCAGGCGGAGGGCTGGAGTATTTTTAAAATAACAAATTTCGGGCAGACTCTGCATGAAATAAATAATTTAGGCCTACTTTAAGAACTGTTATATTCTGCATGAAATAAATAATTTAGGCCTACTTTAAGAACTGTTAAATATAAACGTGTGTTAAAATTTGAGCCGGGTTGAAATAAATAATTTGTTTGCGACAAAAACTCCCCCCCCCCCGGGAGATTTAATGGTAGCCCCCTAAGAGGCTAAGAACGATAGACTTATATTTTTTCCAAAGATAGACCTATTATATTATCATGAAAATGACATTAGAGAAGGCAGTCACGTGAGTGTAGGCAGCTATTCTTCCGGAATGAACTGCTCTCTAACCATGCTAACCATGGAGATCTAGCGCTCCGTGCTCTGGCCTATCAGTATCGCGTAATTTGTTATCACCAATGCTGATAGGCCTACGTGCATAGGCCTATACATAGGCCCTAGAGGTAGAAAAGAAACACGCGTGTTCTATTTCTATGGTCCTACATACAGCATATGTATCCTATACATATTTTAACTTGATACCGTACTACTTTCTCCAAAGTAGGACCAATTTTTTTAATAGACCTAGTATGATCAATAAAAAACCTGACCCTAGAAATTACAAGAAAACGTTTTTTTTTGTCTTTTAGATCAGTATATCCCCTGATGAAGTACATGTCAAAAGTTTTTCCAAATTTGAACAGGTGAAAGGGTCTATGCCCCTACAAGATGAATTTTCAAAATGGGCAGCAAATGCGTACTATACCAATTACTGTTTTAGCGTTGTTTTTCACTGTGACAAGATAGAATATGATAATATTTTACAAGTCTAGTAGTAGGATACAATATATTATTACAAATATTTCAAAATGTATTAACCCTTCAGTCGCTAAAAACAAATATAATCGGTTTCAATTTATTTGTTAACAGATTAAATTACTTTTATTCGGAATAATCTGTGTGTTATTTCATCATCGACGCTTGTAACTTTTGGGTATCAAATTACATGAAAGATTTAAAATGTGTGAACCCTTTAAACGTTATGACCGACTATAATCGTTTTTAATCCATTTTGTTTGCATATGTTATGGTTGCTATTCAAAATAAAAAGTGTTTTTCAACACCAATACTTTCAATTGCTGGGTCTCAAATTAAACAAATACGAGTATTTTTTACCACTTGAAGTCGCGAATTGCGCTAGTGAAACACAAGTGGGTGTAAATTTAAATACTACTATTTAGCAGGTATATAGTTGATGGAAATGAAATGAAATGAATCGGGCTTTAGGCCACCTTTGTGCACATATAGGCTAAACTGGGCCAGGAGAACCTCCTGAGGATGGTGAGATGATTGAGATGACACTGTCCTCCAGACACAGGATTCGAAATTCGAGCCCTGGCGGTCTGAGGCCGAGCACGCTACCTCTCGGTCACGGAGGCTCCCCACAATACTGTCTTTCACACGTGGATGGGGAAGAAACATTTTTTGTTTCTTTCAAACCGCCGAGACCGGGAACCGAACCTCGAAGTCTGGCGTGAAAGGCAGTGGTGCTAACCACTACCCTAGGGCCCCCGCCCCATATAGTTGATGGGGATACATTATTTGTTTTACATATATCAAGCATAATGCTGTATTTGTTTAACAAATCTGGAACGTGTAAGATAATAGGTGAGAAACACTCCAAAAAGTTTCAAATTTCCACAATATCGACATTCCCGGCATTTCTAGTTTCCATTGACATTTTAAGTGCCCCATGTATTAACCTGTTAGGGTTCTTGTCGAAAACGACGTATTTGAGGTGCTGAGGTGAGGAAGATTGTCGAGTAAAAAATATGAGTTTTAAGACCATTATAAAGCACTTTTTCTCACAAGCAGGTACATGTTTTAGTGCTGTTAGTGAAACAGATTTATCTATAAAAAACTGTCCAGTGCGTTTACCAGTAAATATTACTATATAGCAGTTATGTATAATAAGGCCTACACATAACATTTGGGAAATCGTAGCGGTAAGTTAACTTAACATGTTCTTACAAATAATACAATCACAAACCACAAATGGTAAGCACCCTTAACATGATTTTACAAATATCCACAATATTAATTGTAAATTGTGAAGTCACAGTTTCACAGAAATCTAATCGATATCCATGATTTCCGGCTAAATTCACATAATTAATGCAGCCATAGGTTTGCTAGTAATAATATGGTAATGTCATTTACCATAAGATATTGTGATATTGAGCTTGAACACTATTTGCAAATACTAGTTAACAAATATGAAAAATTTGCGCAAGGAATGCTGAGAGTCTTAGATATGATTCCTCAAATTACGTTTCCAATATTATTGATAAACAAGCTTATTTTACTCGGAAGCTCTTATAGTCATGTTAGTGGGGAAATAATATTGAACTTAAACTTTGAAGTCGTTTTGTCAAAACTATAAAACATGCACTCAACAGGCTATTGCACGGAGCCATTCATTTGTGTTGTTATGTTATGTGGATTGCGCTATGATTTGCGCACACCACTTCTTGCACTGTGTCTCATGTCGCATATCATGCTGTGTATTCAAACCAATAAACAACAAACTAATAATAATTAAGTTTAATTGTCATTGACATGTAAACAGCACTGATGGGCCGGCAATATGAAATTGTCGAGCAACTTGATATATCAAGTTATTACGCAAGCAGTGTTCATTTAAGTTCGGCATCTTATCGGAAAATAAATCACTAATCCAAGGCGTGAGCTTTCAGATGAACACCTCATTCCTTGGACACGTACGTTTAGGCCTATATTTTGTCTTACGAACATCATTCATCTCATCAGTTGACTACAACGTTTTCATCGTATTATAATTTCACTTAAATGACAATTTGTGCCGAAAAGTGACGTAAAGCAATAATTTACTACTACTAATTTGTCTTACTGTAAACTGAGACTTCACAGGACTGGCAACATTGTCTTCCAACCTGCAGCCAGGGTGCAATATATAGAGGCTGATAACCATGATAACAATAAAATTGTATAGGGCCTACGTAACATGGACTGATTTGGTGAAAAGAGTAGCACAGTGAGCGAGATATAATTTATATCATATCCGGCGAATATTGCAAATGTATGTACATGCTTTTTAGTCCAAGGCTAATATTTTAAGTAGGCCTAAATGTTCATTTGGTATCGCCTGTCTGCATTTTGTTGTTAATTGGTTTACACAGGGCTGTCAAGGGCAGGATTCGAGGGGAGACTTGAAACTCTTTGTTCTGAGAGCGTCGCAGCGTGGGAAGCATTGTAACTTTCCCATTCATCTTATATTTTTGTTACTAAAATGTATTTAAGCCCGTTTTCATTTATTATTGTTCTTGTAGCTCCAAACAAATGTCACCTTCACAATAGCAAAACAACCTCTAGTATCTTTAATTGAACATTGTCAACCATATATCTCAAATTATTATTTCTTATTATTTCTTATTATTTCTTATTTACATTAATGATTTGCCGCTGGAGAATTCAACAGGAAATACAGCTTTATTTGCCGATGACGCAACCATTAGTGTATGTAACAAGAACATCGACATTGTAAAGCAGAACTTATATCTAGAAGCTGAGAAAACCTATAACTGGTGTGAGGATAATGGAATGGTGATCAGTATTGAGAAAACCAAAGCAATGCTTATCACATCAAGACATAAAAAATATCGTCTGACAGAGGCACAAAGGGACCTCAACATAAATTTGCATGGCATACAATTATCAGTACAAAACAAGAAAAACTATTGGGCATATTAATCGATAACAATCTTGCTTGGCACCCACAAGTAAAAAAGGTAAGACAAACAATTATTTTCAAAATTTCAATACTCATAAAAATTAGAAAATATTTGCCAACACTAATTCGAATCTAATTACTACATTAAACCTCATTTAGAATACTGCTGTTTAGTATAGGGTAACTGCAGTAAGAGCGATATTGACACATTAATAAAGTTACAAAAACAAGCTGCACGCTTGATCCTTGAGACTGATCGCTATGCTCCTTCACCGCCTTTATTTTCCCCGCTGCAGTGGCAGACATTCGATCAAAATACTCGTGAGCAGCAAGCATTTATGGTTTTTAAAGTGACGAATAACAAAACGCCATCTTACATAACAAACATGTTTCAGCCTGCATGCATAAATACACAACATTCACTCAGGTCAAAAACAAACAATAAACTCCATATACCAATAGCACACCCAAAAAGTTTGCGATACACTGGACCCAAAAGATGGAATTCGTTGAGCAACAAGATCCGCAAAGCTAAAACAAGTAATCAGTTTAGAACAGAATACAAATCATTTCTTAATCATGTTAGTCAGTAATTTTTATGTGCTCTCTAGCTATCTCTAATGGTTCTCTATTTCTATATCTATTTAAAACTATGTTATTTTGAATCAATGTCTACAACTGTGCTGAATTACATTTTAGAAGTGTACCTAAAAATGTTATTATTGAATTTTATTAGGTATTATTATTATTATGTATATAATGTCAAGTACACATACATGATGGCTTGTAATATAGATTTTTTCCCCAATGTTGATCATAATTTCGTAAATGTATATTTTTTTATTTTCACCATAATCAATCATGCCAATGTATGTCTTTTAATCAACCGGTATTGCATGTGTATGCAATATTCACATATTACGTAAATTGTATATAGTTATGCAGCAATGTATATATTATATATGGTTATGTATGATTATGTCTGTGCATAGATACGTAGTCTTACATAGCCAATCGCTTGTATATTAGAACACTATGCGAATGGTAAAGTGAGTTCAAAATGATTGTACATGTTAAAGTTTAGATAAGTATATACGTTTCATATTGCTTCATTATATATACTGGATCGTCTTAACTAAGTGGAATCTATCTATGCAATGTTTGTTCCATATAATTGACTAAATGCAACTGTTAAGATTTAAATAATATTAAATAATAATTTATTGATGTAAAAATAAATAACATATATGATTTGTTGGTATAGTACAATCATATGTGTAATTTTAAAAAATATATAACATTGTATATAGTTATGCATAGGCCTAATTTATTATGCGTTTTTGTATGTTTATCGTTGGTATATGAGGGCCCCACGGCAGATGAGCTTCGCTCAGTGGGTTTGATATATATATATATATATATATGAAAATGCCTATTTTATGAATAATTTGTATGTATACATGTATATTTTTATCTGTACCCTCAGTAAATAAAGTCTTTATTATTCTTATTATTATTATTATTATTATTATTATTATTATTATTATTATTATTATTATTATTATTATTATTATTATTATTATTATTATTATTATTATTATTATTATTATTATTATTATTATTATTACAGTAAAACCTGTCCATACCGGAATGCCTTGGGGACAAACTTTTATTCCGGTTTGGACAGGTCCCGGTTTGGAGAGGGTTTTTGCTTTCGGAGAGGAACAAACAACGATAACTTGTACAATTGACATGAAGGTTATAATTCAGGATGTGTCGTTGGTTTGTCTACAAATGATAGGTGGATGTATGCAAATAAATTAACATGTTAACAAATAAATAAATAAATTTGAATAAATAAATATCTTTGAATCAAGCCACAATTTTTTTAAGATGTTTCATTATATTAAAATAATAAGCATATAATAAACAATTCATATATTTTTTTTCAAACATGATTCATATATAAAACACATAATACAGCTAGTATACATCTAAATCTAGTACCACGAGTACCGGGTATGCATATTGTGTCCGTGATAATATATTATTTTTTGTAATAATTATTAATTGTCACTTATTTCACACACGGAGCGCATTTGTCATTTTATGAACATTGATTTTTTAGCGCCTAATCTAAAATAACAATACATTCTTGTAATCGTCCGTCACACATTGCAAACACGGAGTATATTTGTTAACACCGACATCAGTCCGTTTAAATATCAAAACGATAGTAGAAGTTGTGCTTTCGCTATGGAGTTAATAATATCGGACTAAATGCTCCGATACTGTATAATTATATCTTATAATACAATTAATGCCTTAGGTAAGAGTAAAAAATAATATAGGAATAATCGAGCGATCAAAGAATAAAGCATTTTTTTATATTTTACATACTATTAGTTATTTATTTATTGGGCTATTAAATATCACAAACAGAATAAATTTATCCCAAAACACAGTCTAATGTATGTGAGAATTATTGTTTAATGCACTGATATGTTTACGAATTGATACAACCTTTTATTATTTTATTAGTCAAAGATTTTGTTACAATATTTTACTAGCAAATGATTCTATTAATCCATTATGTTGGTAAAATATTTTACCAATCGCAAAGTAAAGGCGCTATAATAGTTCCTCTAACGTGATAAAGGTGTTACCAACACTAACTTCGCACCTTCCCCATTGCATAACCAGATACCAAGCAGGATGAACATTACGTCACCTTGCCGCCCCCTGTTTAACCCTTAGTGCACCGCATGCGATTTTACAAAATTCTAGAAAAAAAATCGATTCCGGTTTGGACAGGTGAAATACAATACAATTTATGCATTTGGGGAAAATAATGGGTCCGGTATTCGGAGTAGACAGGTTCCGGTTTGGAGAGGGTTGATTAGTATTGTTTTGAGTGTAATTAATTCGGGACCAAATAATAATTACGGTATAGACAGGATTCCGATTTGGACAGGGTCCGGTATGTACAGGTTGCACTGTATTATTATTATTATTATTATTATTATTATTATTATTATTATTATTATTATTATTATTATTATTATTATTATTATTATTATTATTATTATTATTATTATTATTAAAATTATTATTATTATTATTATTATTACGTTTTCAGAATAGCAGCTGATCAAATATAACAGCTGTGGGAAATTTTCACCATTATTAATAAATTAATCGATATAAAAGATAAATCAATTTTATTGACATAAGGTAATAATTATTATAAGCCTGTTGTTACTAAAATTTGTTCTTAGGCTAAAATACTTTCATATAATGTTTTAAAAAGTATCTGGTATAGTATTGGTCTAGGTGGATTCAATTAATTGACCAATAAGCGTGTCATGACCATAGTTTTTGTATTGATACCGACCCCTCACTATTAAAAATTAATAATTATAAATCCTTTTTCAAATGTCTTTACAGATGTTGCTTAAAAATACTTCTTGGGCCAAAAGGGTAAAATATGTTTTAAAATGTTATCGGAAACAGTCGCAAATGGTCGGAAACGGCCAGAAACGGTCGCAAATCGTCGAAAATGGTCGCAAACAGTCACAAACTTTCGCGAGTGGTCGCATATCGTCGCAAACGGTGGCAAATTATTGCAAATGGTCGCAAGCGGTCCCAAGCGGTTGCAGATGGTCGCACACGGTTGCAGATGGTCGCGAACGGTCTCAAATCGTCGCAAACGGTGGCAAATGGTCGCAAACGGTCTCATACTGTCGCAAATAGTCGAAATATACAATTTATTTTTAGCCACCAGACTTATTCGCCCAAATTTCCTGTTGCCTTAGTTACAGGTACCTCTATTTTTAATATTACCTTACAACACAGAAAATACCAATTAATATGTTTAAGTATGTGGTAACTGTTTTTAACAAAATGCTTCTGTTGTCATCTGTTTTTTTTTTTGCATAATGCTAAACAATTATTGGACTTTGTGTGAATTACATTTGTATTTGTTATGAGAAATGGCAAAAATATATAAATTTTCAGGGGTAATTTAAAATGCTTACAACCAGCCCCGATTTCCCCTCTCCAAGAATTTTTTTTTTCTTCAATTTGATCGTTTTTTTTCATATTCCAAGCCTTATTTTTCAGTCAAGAGCCTTGAAATTGTTTCTTCTTTGATTTTAATCAATGGAAAATAAATTATTTTAAATCAACTTAGGCCGAAATCGACGTGCGAAATAATCTTTCACCTAGCGATTACCAAACTAAACACTTTTGGAATCATGCTGCATTCGATAAAACTTGTGATATTTTATTTTCTTATCAATATTTAGAAACAATATATTTTTTTCTTGTATTAAGTCATGTTGTACACACTTTGAATTTTACAGATTCAATTAATAACCAAAAAAAAAACAAAAATAGCGCAAAACATGTGATATCCCAGCTTTCAACGGGTTTTCAACCATACATTTCTAAAAGCCAGTAAACGTGATGTCAGTTTTACACAGTGAAATGATTATCGCGGAAGAATTGAACGCGGCATCAATTTCCATGTTTTTGTTTTGATTGAAATAATTGTTGATGCAAGATAAAAAGGGATTTCTGCTCTTTGTACTGCTTTTCAAACAAATTGTGCCTCGACACAATTTTAAAAATGCCCAAGTTTGCAGATGTCCCTGATTTATATGACTCCCATTTACTGGGCATGCTACAGAATGAAGAAAATATCCAGAATTTTTTGGATGTCATGTTTTCGTTTCTCCAGCGAAGGACAGATTTTTTTGTTTTGTTGAAGGATGAGAAAAGTACAATGGGGTTTCCAGACGGTCACGCCCGTAAACTTGTAAATGCTATATTTTCTAAGCATGAACATGCAGCAGCAGAGAAACGGATGAAAGAAGAGAGGCGACAAGCAAGGTGTTCTGCACGAAAAAATACAGATGCGAAACCGAAAGAATCAAATAAGGCTACGATTGACACGAACAACACTCTCATTGATAAACAATACCTGAATAAGAAAGTAGATAGGCCTTGCTGTACATCTAGTGACACCAACAGTTTTAATGCTAGTGGTAGTACAACTGGTAGTGGTGAGCCTCTGCATCAAATAAAATCTGCCAATGGCGGTGGTTGTGGTTCTAAAACCAGCACGTCTAGTTTAGGAACAGGTACAGCGTCTGGTCAGTCTGGAGCTTGTCGCTCTGCTAATGTTAGCCATATTAACAGATCAACTACTGGGACTGGTCACAGTACACCGCTATCTCCCATCCCCCCAACTGTTCCCGGCCAAGCAAATTTTGGTGCAGCTTCGAATCCAAGTATGACGCCATCATCAGTTGAAGTCGATAATAAAGATACTTCCAAAAGCGACAATACGCAGCATTCTACTTCTAGTGATGTTAGTAATGCTGTATCTAAATCAGGAGAAGCCAATTCAGAAGGAAATGTGTATCAAGCTGATCCTCAAGTGTATAACGGTGCCGAGAGAGACAACTACAACTGGTCTCAGAGCATAACAGATCTGGATGTAAGAGTGAAAATACCAACAGATGTAAAAAAAGGAAATCAAGTCAAAGTAGAAGTTCTGACGACACATCTGAAGGTTTCTTACCTGGATGTGAATGGTAAATGGCAGATCCCCGTAGATGAAGCTTTATGTTGGCCGGTGAATAAGGAGGAGTCACTGTGGACATTGGTACCTGGAGAGCACATCCACATAAACATGGAGAAAAGGCAGGAAAGGTGGTGGGAGGCAGTTCTAGAAAATGAACCAAAGATAAATGTTAGAAACATAGATGCGAGCAGACCCGTCACAGATCTGGATGAAGAGGCTCAGGCCAAAGTGAGCGAGATGGTGTACAATGAGCAGCAAAAGCGACTGGGCAAGCCCCAGAGTCATGAAGTTAAAGTGCATGATATGCTGAGAAAGGCATGGGATTGTGAAGGTTCACCATTTAGAGGACAACCATTTGACCCCTCTACTGTGAATGTCATGCCCGGGGCATCTGGATCATAACAGTTTTTCTGAAATACCTTAATTGTGGTGTTCATTTTGAAAAAAAACAGATCTGTTATTGAAAATTGATTGCAAGTTGCAGATCAATCAATTTATAAGTTTAACTTTTTTAAAACAATGTTATATTATTAGACATTTATGCATGTTTATGAATAAACACTGCCTGTCTTTGTTTCCGGGAAATTCTTTTCGTCAATTTTATGTTTTATAAATACAATTCATTCAGATAAAAATCAACACCATTGAAATTTTTGCTGTTCATCTACCCCATGGCATAAATAAATGCATTTAAATTCTTCAAATACTCAAAACATTATTGTAAATAATTTTTTGTTTTTTACCACTGATCTGAATAATGCAGGTTTGATAAACACTTCCAATAAACTTTAATCACTCTTAAATGTGAATTACTGGCTCATTGGAGTGACTCTTATGTTGTTTTCTAAAGCTATAATTTGACGCCTAATCTTTTAATGCTTAATTATGCAAGAATTTTTTATGCGTAGTTATGCATTAAAATGTTTTTAAAATGTCATCAATCATGCATTACTTTTTAAAAAAAATTCATGTGGCCGAAAATTTCAGATCATGGTGAAATTTATTTAGTACTTTATTATTCAAATAATAAATATGCTGAGAAATAACATAGATATAACGTAGATCTAGTTTAACGCATAGAGCACTGAAATCGACTGTTTCTGTTTTATTCCATCTTGTACAACCAGTTTTTGGAATTGAAAAATCACTTTAAATTGGTGTAACTGATATACGTTGTAACTTAATTTAAAAATGCATGGTACCAGGGGTAATTTTTAATCAAGTTGTGGATCTCTTTAGTGAAATATAAATTCAAGTGACTGAAAATTTCAATGTAATGGCTCTAGGGGTTAGAAGAGATTAATTTTGATCAGTGATTTCAACCCAACATAAGACAACCAAGAATATATCCTCAAATACATTTTCTTATCTTTCCACTTGACACATTCTTTTTCTGAATCAAAAGTTTAATTAAATTGAAGTTTAGTTGATTTGAAAAGGGTGTTCTGAAAAAAGTTATCTTTGGAAGAGTAGTGAAATGTTTTTCCTTTTGTCACTGAGTAGTCAAATATACCAATTTTAGCTTTTACTGCCATTTGAAGCTTGTAATTACATCCTATTTCAACCATTATCCTGCTGATCACGACTTTTGTCATTTTTATTCTGTTTTATTAGTCGACCAAATCACTGTTATTGCATGTGAAATGTGTGTCTAAACATCAAGATTAGCAAATATTTATGCTCAAATTAAACAAATATGAGTAATTTTTGGCCACCTGAAGTTGTGGGTCGCGGTAGCGAGACACAACTTCAAGTGGCTAAAAATTAAAATAAATTAACTTAGCAGGATAAGGGTTAAAAGAACATGAATGCAAAATCAGATACAAACAAGTCGGTGGCATTGTTATTTTTCCCTTATATGCAGCTAATATGCCAAACACATTTGCCAGCTTCACATGAAGGGAAAATACCCTTCATTTAAAAATTTAGACCTTTGTGACATTTAGTTACTGTTTTCTTTAATACACATATATGTAAGTAATTTTACCAGTTGAAGTTGCAAGAGGTACACATTAAACTGGGTAAAAAATTAAATTCTATTAATTTTGTGCTGTCTCAGTGGTTTATTTTGAATACTGCTATGTAGTCTACTAGCTTTAGATGTGCAGATGAAAAAACAAAATATTGATGGCACCATTTTCTATTCATTAGATGAAACATCAAATATAATGTAACCTTTGACTTTTTGTGAATGGGATATATTTTTTTTGTGCACATACCCAGCACTAGCGTCTAAAAGGCTAATCTTTCAATCACTCAGAGCTATAATATGAACTAGATACAGCTAATAAAATATGTATTTTATTTACCAGACTGACAAGGCTGGTAAAGTTGCAAGTTTTACCAGACATCATATTTTTTTCCTGAACAAGTATGTTTCAGTGATTAAGATCACACTTTCCTTGCCGTTGCTGACATTTTTCAATGATTGAGATCCATAAATGTTATCCGACATGTCTGGCTGGGGACTGTCAATTTTAATCGGACATTACAAATTTTAATCTAGGTACGGTTGGTCATTTAATTGCTCAACATCAACTTCTACCGGGTAACTAACTACACATGAACTATTAAACATGCCACATTATGAAATATATTTTGTCTCTGCCACCACCCACAACTTCAAGTGTTTAGAAATTAATTATAATCTGATAATGTAAAATTTGAATTAAAATATATGTCAAACTAGTTATTTTAATGTTTCGTCTGCTTTAAATGATCTTTTTTAAATGAGAAACAAAAAGGCTATAGACATGACCAGATGTCTTCTGACATCATACTATTTTTTTTTAATCTTCCTTTTTTCTTCGTCTCTGCATCTAAGCTACCAATTTGATCTTTAGATTTTTAGATAAGATACTGCTCTAGGGAGGGTTTGCTCTGCATCTGAAAAATGGTGGGTATTGAATATATTAGTCAAAAAAACAACAAGAAAAATATACATATTTAACTAGATTTATTTATGGTGGGGATTTGTGTATGGCAAGTGCAGATTTCATCAAAATATTCCTTTTCATTATTCAAACTCGCCTATAGCTTGGACAAATATGGAGATGACGGCTGTACCACAATAATTGGGTTCAGCACAACCATTACCAGCTTTTTTTTTAAGGTAAAAAAATCATTAATTTCTTGTTTTAACCCTAAGGCTGCCTTTCCATTGACGCGATTAAATGGCGCATCCAAACGCATAAGAACGCGCCGGAGATGTGGTGGCATTGTTATGGACTGCATGTCCTTCTTCATAGATGTAGACCTATGCAGCTACCGGGTCATTCTACAATAAACCTGGGCCTACATTTACATGCCGAAATATGTCTTTCTAATGCTTCAGACATTCATTATGCACACCCTTTAAAATACCACATGTATTCAAATTCAAAGTGTGGCTTATAACTAAAGGGAGATAAAAAATATAGGCCTACAGCTTGTATAACCGGGTTGTATGATGCATAATGTATATATCACTGCACTCTCCCAGTAAACACAAACATTTGTATAATATATGCAATGACGCCCAACGTCTTTGATGTTGCTCCAACATTGTATAAAAGTTATACAAATGTTTTTTTTTACTGGCATAGTGTTCACAGTGTCACACAAACCTAGCAAATATGAGTCGCTAAGCCAATTTTGAATCAATGTTCGGCCAACATCACAGACGATAGTCCAGCATTGAACCAGCATTGGTTCAACGTCTCATGTTTGCTGGGCTGCCATACATTATGGAAAACTCTCTAGGAAAAATATAGGGCCTGAAATGACAAATGGGAACTGGCCGCGCGGCTAGTCACGTATATGGAAAGGCCACATTGTGATTGTATCTGATCTATTTTTAATTCTGCCGCGCGGCCGTCGCGTCGCGCACTAGCCCTGAATACAAGGCTCTTCCGCCCGAGCTACATAATAATAATAATAATAATCTTTATTTATAGAGGGTTGCTCATTGAGCTTCCGCTCATCTGCCATGAGGCCCTCTTCAAAATGGTACATAATGTTCAAATAACATATCATACAAGCATAGATTATCAATAAAATAGATTATTACAAATATGAGCAATATAAAAAAGGTCAATAATATACATAGTATAAATACATATAAGCATGCACATAGTAGGAATATAATATAACTATTTTATACATCGATCTATTCAGTAAGTTTATCACAGTTAAGGCCAGATAAAAAATTAAATACTTTTGACTGAAAAATAGAAAGAGAAAATGCTTGTCTTGTTTCGCTGTCCAGGCTATTCCACAATTTAGGGCCATTGAAAGATAAACTCTTGTTGTGTTTTTTCGGAACATCTAAGCGACCTGTGTTTGAAGACCTTAAATTATAACGCTTTGAATCTAGTTTGATGCTAAACATGTCATGTAAATATTCAGGAGAAATTTTGTGAATGCACTTGTAAACTAAGCTAACTTGGTGGTATTTAACAATATCAGAGAACGGGATCCATTTCAATTCTTTAAATAAATTTGCGCTTGGTGTGAAAATACGGAATAGCCTTATATTTAGGGCTAGTCGCGCACCCAAACGCGTCAATGGAAAGGCAGCCTTAGAATAAGAAGAATAAGAATATTTATTGGAGAAAACTAATCAACTTTTTACATATGACTATAATAAATTGCTGTTTTTTTTATGGTGTCCATAAAAAAGTAAATATTAACAGAATAACAATTAAATACGGTAACAAATAAAAACAATTCGACAGGCTTGGTGCTTGAGGAAATGTCTCTGTAATGGCATGGGAATTGATCTGTCATCTTAAAATTAAGTCAGGTGGTGGGATGATATATGTAACCATGAGGTTACTCATCCTGCTACACCCGTATATATACGGTTTACCCCTTCCCTTGTCCTGCTACGTCTATAGTTAAATCCTTATCCTGCTACGGTTTCAAGCAGATTTTAAACGAAAAAATATGTAAGTAAAGTTGATAAAATATCTAACTGAAATTGATATATATAGTTTGTAGTGGATGCTCAGCTAGTCAAATAATTCAATTAGGAATGTAGAAGACGTATATATTTTCAAAAAATAAAAGTATTTTTTGTCATTTGGAACCGGAAATTGCGTTAGTAATTCCAGCTTCGAATGAATTAAAAATACAATAGAAACATCTCATCAGGACAAAGGTTAGAGGAGTAGTCGACTGTGTTTGAACAGCAGGACAACTCTGTTCCCAATAAAAAGCACACTGATTACAGGGATAGAGCCAAATGGGGTACAAATAAAACCAGCAACATACATAGAGTGGTCTATAGCTTTAAAGCACTAGCCTCTACACACTCCTTAGCATTAAAGCGCTGCATTACAATTTCCACCTCCTTGAAGTTGTGTCTCGCTACCGCGACCCACAACTTCAAACAGGTGAAAATTACTCCTATTTGTTTAATTTGAAACCAAGTATTTGCACATCTTGCTGTTTAAGCACTTATTTATTTCTCAATAACCGATTCAACCTGCTAGATAATACAACAGATATAGCTGTTCCTTTTTTGTGGGTTATGACCTTAGACCTTTGTAAATGGTCGACCATCGCCATAATAAACTTTAATATGCCTGATATCTGGCTAACAGTGCCATATAGCTTGACCATTACTATAAAATTACTACAAAATGTGCAGTTTCAGGTGGAGATAGCCTATGCCCTGAAAAATGTCAACTTGAGCAGTTTCAATATGGTCGACTTGCGACCATCATTGAATATATAATATATCAAATCGTGCTAGATAGGTCCTTACCGTAAAACTGAACGTGAGAAAAATAATGCACCCTGAAATGTTTCTATGACGTGGGCGGGGTGGAGAATCATTGTGGTTGGCTGGCCTCGTGTTCATTAGGGATGAGGACTGGTGTAGTGGTTAGCACTGCCGTCTGTCACGCCGGCATGGACGGGGTCTGCTGTAGTGATTAGTGCTGCCGTCTGATGTTGCAGTCCCCCTTCAATAAGTCAACTGCTCCGAACATGTGATAATGTTTCATCCCCCACCCTCCCATCAGTCAACTCCTGGATCCACCCAACTGGCTAATTCTCTGATACTGTATTTTTTCTCAAAATGAAAATTGGATACTGTAATATACTTTAATTTCGCAGGAATGAATTTTCGCGCGAAACCAATTCGCGGTCTTTTAATTTCGCACAAACTTTTTTTTAACAAATGTCATCACTTCCCGACTAGTAATCACTATGACGCAGCGTCGTAAGTCACCATAATGGTATGGTCACCAATTAACTGGAGGTGGGGATGTCCATCATTGAGGCTAATCCCCTTGACACACGCGGCTCATTAACCCTATCAATCCAACAGGTTATCATTTAATTAATTATTATCCTGCTGCTGATTTGCTACATGTGTCGTTTCAGTGAAATATGTCTATATATTTTTGGCTTCAATTTTTTCAAAAGCTCATCGTATCTGTTTGATTTAGAAATAGCTATATCTGTGCACATATTTGTGTAATACTTGCATAGATTCGGGGGTAACTAGTGTTACTTAACTCAAATCCTTAGAAAAACACATGGCAAGAAACGCGTCCACAACTCTCCTAACAACATTGAGTCTGTCCCTAGTGAACACATTGACAAGGCGTTGATCCAGTGTTAGTGAAATGCTGGCCCACTGTCAAAAGTTCTGGATCAACTTCTCGTGCTGCGTCATCATGCACCCCTCAACTTTACATAGAATAGACGTCACTCCAAGGCCCGAGTTTAATAAACTAGTGTCTATTAACATCAAGACATCTATCATTTAACCCATCCATGCCCGCTGGTTATTAGCGGGCATGCGTTAACATACTGTATTATCAAGGGCTTTGTACAGGCAGGTATAAAATAAAATGGGAATACAACAAAAAATACTAGTATCAATTTATGTCTTTTGTCATAATAAAAATATATTTCACATGTTGTCATTCAGTCGTTTTCATTCAGTCAGTTAAATATAAACCCTAGGACTTAAGCTTTCACAAGTTAACGTGACATTGATTACATAACCGCGGTCGACTGCACAGCGGCAGTCACACCCTTTAAAACCCAGTCCCAAAGTTCACGAAACACTAATGTGGTGAACAATATTTCGCTTGGAATATGATTTCACGCTCACGGTCCTTGCGCGAAATGCGCGAAAATTAATTCCACGCGAAATAAAAGTATATTACAGTATTTGTATTTTAGTACAAATTAGGTTCTGATAAATATTTATTCCCCAGACAACTCAAGGTACGTTTGCTGTTAAGTATTTTTGGCACCCATGCAGCTTTTAAAGATGTAAAAAAAGATTCAACATCAACCATGTTGGCGCCACCAGAGTCCAATGCAATCGTAATATATTTATTTTCGTTTGGTCACGTTTACCCCAAATAAAACCATAAAGTATTTTGTTTAAACGTTTAATAATTTTGGGCGAAACTGTTGATAAGATGGCCATATGTGTTATAAAGGAGAGCGCCAGGGTTTTGATTATTAAGATTTATCCGACAATAGTCAGGTCACGCCCGGTGTTTCCATGAGGCCAATTTTTTCTCTATTTTAAACATTTTTTCATTCCAGTTTTTAATTCCTAATTTAATATTATATATACTATCATTTCCAGGTCTCTGTGTCCCCACATTCATTCCTTCGGTTTTTTCAATATTTATTTTCAGGCCAGATACTCTTTTTCAAAATTCAGAAATAAAAGTATTGTGTTTATTTTGTGTTTATCTGCATATAAACTTATATCTTGTACAAGTCTGATATTCTGAGAGATTGTTCTTTCTTTTATGTATGCTGTTTGATCGTAATTGAACATGCGATGATGCTTAATAATAATAATAATATTTTATTCATTTATAGAGGGTATACCATTTAGTACATCGTACTAATTTGCAATGGGCCCTCTTTACACCGTCACATGCAATAGTACAATGATTTAAATATGTGCAAACTAATGATAAAATATAATACAGGATATAATACAAACTATAATACAATGTTTTTTTATACATGGATTTACACAGCCAAAATATCATGGCTATTTAAGAATATGTACATCAATAATGTATTATTCTTTTATTTTTATAGATAATTCAGTTATGGGTTTACATATTAATTAAAGATAATTGTACCAAAAAAGAAACTGATGCCATGTTGTGTAAATATTATTCCCGCACCAAAACCAGAGATAAAATAACTACATAACTTAATATACAATGTTTGATTGTAGTAAAAAAGACACTCTAAAAAGCGTAGAATCCTAATTAGAACTTATGTGTATTTAAGTACAGTGTATCCAAAATATTGTTAAAAAACAAATTGATATGTTCTTAAAAATACAACGAATAGTACATCCAAATATAAATTGTATTTATATTATAGCATTCATATCATGATTGTGATTGTACAACACAAAAAAAATAGTGAGGAATGATTAGTGGAAAGCCCCCCCCCCCCCATCAATCAATTCCTGGATCCACCACTGCTCAAAAATGGGATGATGTTTCAGCTCCCCCCCCCCATCAGTCAACTCCTGGATCCACCCACTGCTCCAAAAATGTGATGATGTTTCAGCCCCCCCCCCCATCAGTCAACTCCTGGATCCACCCACTGCCACAAAATGTGATGATGTTTTAGCCCTCCCCCATCAGTTAGCTCCTGGATTCCATCATGACTGGGATGATGTTTCGTTATTTAACCTGTATCAATATTACACCCAGAAACCATCGATCTGAAATCCAGTGCTTGCAGACCACTTTTGGACTTATGTTCTGTCATGAAATACAGTTTTTGTGTGAGATAAATTGATGTTCACTAGGTAAGAAATATAAATGTTTGGTCTCAAATTAGACGAATATGTGTGATTTTTACCCACTTGAAGTTGTGGGTCGCGGTTGCGAGACACAACTGGGTGACACTAAGAGGTTGAAAAATTAAATAAAGTAGCGGGTAAAGGGTTAATAAGTACAATACAGGTGTATAAATGCTTAAATAACAACAACAATCAAGGTCTAAATGTATTATTTCAATACAATAAAAATATCTATTACTATAGTACTAGATCATCTAAATCAAACCATTTACACGCACATGTATGTCACAAGAAAAGTTTCACTTATACCTGTGTAAATTCCAAATAGTATTAAAACTGCACCTTTTTTATCAAGTTATAAAAATGCATATACTAAACAATATTTCGGTAATTAATGAACATGTGCTAATCATCTTGTTTACTCTTAATCAGTTAATATATGTATTGTACAACGCTCAACTATTATTAATAGATAATATATATATATATTTTTATGCATTTTATATCTATTGTAATGGCTTAATGTTACTCCAATTTACATAGGTTAAACAAATTCTAATGAATTGACTTATTATTTTCTATGAACCAAATATATTAAATATATATATATATATATATACTATAGTTATTGTACCTACTTATGAATTCCTACTTTTTAAATTTGAAATATACTTATTGTATATTTAATTTGTACATATATTTAAGAGGGCCCATTGCAAATTAGCAATTCAACTTGCTAAATGGTTACTCTCCTGAATTAAAGTTTATTATTGTTATTATCATTATTATTATCATTATTATTATTATTATTATTATTATTATTATTATTATTATTATTATTATTATTATTATTATTATTATTATTATTATTATTATTATTATTATTATTATTATTATTATCATTATCATTATCATTATCATTATCATTATCATTATTATTATTATTATTATTATTATTATTATTATTATTATTATTATTATTATTATTATTATTATTATTATTATTATTATTATTATTATTATTATTATTATTATTATTATTATTATTACTTATTATTATTATTATTATTATTATTATTATTACTATTATTATTATTATTATTATTATTATTATTATTATTATTATTATTATTATTATTATTATTATTATTATTATTATTATTATTATTATTATGAAACTCTACAAGCACCCAAGCCACCCGACACATTCATCATTCAGGTCATTTTACTAATCTCATTATTGCATTGAAGTATGGGTGAAGCTAGTGATAAATATATAAAATCTCTATTTAAAGGCTCCTACATTGAAGTATATTCCGGTATAGAGTTTCTAAAACATGACTTTCAGTTTAATTATGATACAAATTGCCGCATATATGTGGCCATACTGCATCATTCAGGACTCTCATATAATATGTTTCAATGATTGTATCACCAAAAGATATTCAAACTGTCGCCATTTGAATTTGTGTAAACACGCCATATGCTAATTTTAGTCACGTGAACGTGGCGTACGCAAGCCGAGCGAGCAGACACAACAGTTCAGTTGTAAACACACCATCCACATATGTACAAGAGGGAGATGTCTGTTATTATAGAATGTGGGGTGTGTTGAAATCCGTCAATCGGCATCTAACCCAAGGCCTATTCAACAATATCAATTATATTCGCCCCACAATTAATATCCTATATAACTCCACATCCCTTCCCCTGATTGAACAACATGAGACGCAGACACAACAAATCAACCCACATGACCAAGCCTACTACTGAGAACCAACACATTTCAAAAGACTAGGCCTATGTTTTATTGCACTAAGGTGTTTTTTTTATTTCCAACGCACACAGTGTATTTTTTAAGGTAGAGTCTCAACTGATAATTGTACATAAATGATATAGGCCTACAACCCGTGTAGGCCTACAGTAGTGGCCAGTAGACTACTATACAGTCAAAAAGCACAGTAACTGATTATGCCTACCATATATGGTGATGATAGAGATAGCTGGCGAGGTCGCAGGTCACAGCCCCTCACTAAAAAACAAGTTATCAGACGAGATGCTACAGGCATGCTGCATGTAGTGCTGTCTCTGCGGAGGGATAGTTAATGATTTATCTGATCAATCGTTTTTTTATCAAATTTATAATATAGGCCTACTATAACACTCACTTAAAAATTCCTCCAGACAACAACTCATCTCTGAGAGTTTTGACAGCTCGATCAGGGCGGTCAGCCACACACCACACATATATGCCGCGTGTATACATCATATCACGTGGTGTCTGGCGGCAGCGCGGGCTTAACCTGCCAACACAGTTGCAGCTGCAGCTGTAGACCACACATCATTGGCGTCGAGCTTGTCAAAGACATCATCGGGCCACATGATCTATATAGGTTCCTATCTCAGTTCAAGTAAGAGATATCATGACATCTAACAGTAATAATGTACTCCAGACTGCTTGACTTTGAAAAACTTGAGGCGTACTTAAAAAATCATAAGCCCGGGCCTATACCGGGGGCCTATATCATGGCTCTGTCATTGCTTGTTTGTTTACTGAACTGTCAGAAATAGACAGGCCTACATCACATGATCAGCACATGACATGCATGATCTATGATATCACGTGTGGGCCACAGTGGAGAATTGTTGAAAGACAATATTGCATTTTAAAGTCGTTTTGGCAGCGATATTTATCAAAATAAATATCAATAATAGAAAAACCAGGCCTTATAGCCAATTTTATAGTCTGGTTACTTCGAAGTATATACCTTTAAAGTTAGGACAAGGGCTGTTAGAATAATTAAATCAACCTGATATTTAGTCCTCACTCAACCAATCTTCCAAACAATGACTCCTAATACTATGGGACGACATATATTTTTTGTAATTAATGAGAGGGCATATAATATCACCCGATATTTTGTCCTCTCTGTCATATGGTTTATAAATATTTTTCTGTATGTTGTTAATACAGGTACTGCATATTTTCTATTATATTGATCAGTTTATTATGTATTAGCATTTTCAGCATCAACATGATTATTGTCAATGCTTTGTTGATATACATTTATGACAATAAATAATCTTGAATAATCTTGAATTAAATGCGGGCTCGCTCTTACAGTCTCGGGATTTTTGACATACTTTTTACAGGATGTGGCAATAAACAGTTAACACGATACACTGACCCAATGTTGGCTCAATGTTGGGTCAGAATCGCAACATTGAACCAACATTGGGTCAGTTTATTGTACTTGGTCATATTCTTTCAAACGACTTCCAGTTCCTTTCTAGTAATACTTGTGCATGAAGTCTTATAATTATATTTGAAATAGTAATTACCTAAAATTATAAATGATTGATGTAATATTTCCCTCGCGTCAATCAACAAACGAGGTGTGATATATTCATCAAGTAGATGTAACATCCAAAACAAAGTTTTCAAAATATCCACCGAAAGGTTGCGTAATTACGTATCTGCCATGGTGCCATCTGGATGGGTGGTGACCCTTTAACCTCCATCAGAGTCTTTATGCACCACACGGCATAATTTAAATAAACGTTACCCTTTCAAGCATGAACTTACAATTGTCATCTTCATTCACTACAAGCCGCGAATTGCTGTCGCAATTCTCGACTTGTAGTGGATGAAGATGACTTGAAGTGGATGACAAATAAAAGTATTGTTATTATTATTATAGTCCCATGAAAATGTTTATTTGAAAACCCCTTAGCTAGATTTAAAGAAATTATGTCACTGCTGAAACATGCAAAAAAGATGCCTTGATGCATTGTGAGGATTTAAAGGATTAATAAATAAAAAATGCCATAAGGACGTCATGAACTTCAGTAAACTCATCGTTTTATTCAAATATCTTACAAACAGAATAAATATGTATTTACAAATCATCTTACAAATCGTCCCCTAGCAGACAAATGTCATAAGTGCCACTCACTTGAGTGACACTTATAACACTTTGTCTTCTAGGGGACAGAATGCGATTCTATAGTGAAACTATCGTTGTCATTTCACATTGAGTAATATTCAAAGGGGTTGTTACATGTCAAAAAGAACGGGAAATGTAGTCTTGTATGTAGTTTTTGCATGTACAAAGTGAGTTTCGTGCAGAATAGCAGGTATAGTAGTAATTATATATCCTGAACATGGCAGATCATATGGTGAATATATCTGGAGATATCATGAATATGTATCAGTACAGCTTGACAAATGGAGGCCATATATTAGTAATCACAAAAACAATCGGATTGATAATAATTCAATGCAAATAATATCCTCTGTCTAGATATTATACCATTATCAAGCGCGAACCAATATTTTGTGCATACGCAAATATGCGAATTGAATAACAAGAATGTTTATTTGATTACGCCGGTAGCAAAACATACATACACAACATAGGGGATGAGCTATGTGCCTTGTCATGAGAATAATTCTATATATCCAGTGGCAGCTAGCCAGAACACACATCCCAGCGAACACAAATATTAATTGATTGTCGCTGGGGAAAAAAAATTCACCAGGATATATTTAGCAGTTTAGGCATCATAAACAATTAGGCATCATAAACAATTGATTTTAGTAACTGGTTGAATAGAAACGTTTCCTTACTTGCACTACCCTCTTCCATCAGGTAAAAAACAGATGTAGCCCTAGCTACCAGCAAAGATCTTTGCTACCAGGTATTTGACAACTGTACTATCCTCTCTGATCAGATAAAAATTCAGATATATATAAATTCTAGGTATTATTATCCAGGGGATACAATAATGATCAGGTAGTAATAGTAATATATTCCAGCGGGAATATTTACTCACAATTCCTTATTACGCACATATTTGTATATCGTACATATCCTATGGAATAAAATTATGTGGTATGTTTTTATCACTATCTGATAATGATAACCGTTAGGATAAAATAGTGCCCGGCATTACAGTGCTCCATACACCATTTTATTTAGCACCAGTCACTATTCGTTTATAGTGCCTGGTTGCTGTATCACTACAATATCCCATCTATGTCTGCGACGCTGGCCCAACATTAAACCAACACTGGAGCAATGCATTGTGCTTGGTGGGTTAGTACTAGTCACTGTTTTAATAATACTGCTTGGTTGGATACACGTCTCGGTGAAGTCATATCCCACATAAATATATGTCATATTATGCTATAAGTAAAATAGTCGGGTGTTGCACTGTGTACAAAGTCTCATGTCCAGTGGTTGGATAACTTATATATATATAAAACATATTAATAGTCTCAGATTGTGTTCACTAGTATCTGATCCTAGCTTTATCCTGACATCATCTTGAGTATCTTGGCATCTCCTGATAATATAAGTCCATGTTCAGATAGAGTCCATACCAGTACTTACAGATGTATCTACTACATAGAGTCCATGGCAGCACTTACAGATGAATCTAGATAGAGTTCAGGGCAGTACTTACAGAGGAGTCTGAAAGGACACATATAAACATACACTTTTAAATGTCTGATGACATAATTTCGATATTTAAAAATTTATATATATCGAGCTTTAGGAAATATTTCAGAATGTGATAATGATTAAAGTACAATAAAACACAACATTATTCTTATTCGGTTACGTGGATTGTAACTCTATTTCTAACAAAGTTCTACATATTTAGCTATCCCCTGTATCTGTTCTCTTGCATCAAAGCGTTTCATTAAACAGTAATCTCTTTAACGCGTTTTTTTTATACAAATCATGGAGACCAAAGGGTTTTTTCAATTTAAAATTATCATAAATGTCTTTCTGTCACACTACTTACTATAGGTCTATGCTATGTGGGCCCTCATTTCTGTCTACTTACTATAGGTCTATGCTATATGGGCTCTCGTGTTTGTAACACTACTTACTATAGGTCTATGCTATGTAGGCTCTCGTGTTTGTAACACTACTTACTATAGGTCTATGCTATGTAGGCTCTCGTGTTTGTAACACTACTTACTATAGGTCTATGCTATGTAGGCTCTCGTGTTTGTAACACTACTTACTATAGGTCTATGCTATGTAGGCTCTCGTGTTTGTAACACTACTTACTATAGGTCTATGCTATGTAGGCTCTCGTTTTTGTAACACTACTTGCTATAGGTCTATGCTATGTAGGCTCTCGTGTTTGTAACACTACTTACTATAGGTCTATGCTATGTAGGCTCTCGTGTTTGTAACACTACTTACTATAGGTCTATGCTATGTAGGCTCTCGTGTTTGTAACACTACTTATTATAGGTCTATGCTATGTAGGCTCTCGTGTTTGTAACACTACTCACTATAGGTCTATGCTATGTGGACTCTCGTCTCTGTCTACTTACTATAGGTCTATGCTATGTCGGCTCTTGTGTTTGTAACACTACTTACTATAGGTCTATGCTATGTCGGCTCTCGTTTCTGCTTCCGGCATGTCACACAATGCACCGCGGCCATCACTGCCAGTATCATAGCAACCACCAGTGACGTCATCATGATTGCCAATAGTACTGTATTGGTCACCGGTCCTGTGGCTAAACAGACAGATTCATCTGATAAGGATGTGACACATGGGCAGTCATAGCATAAACACCCATAAGTGTAGTAGCAGGCCTAGTCACATTTACCAGAATGCACACATTCACCTCATTTTTCCGTCAAGTTAAACTGATCTTCATGATTTTCCTTTTTATTTGATGTAACCTTCAACCAGGAAAATTTCAAAGAGATATGTGTTAAAATTATCAGATTTTGCATAATCAAGATTGTGCAATTGCAAGTATTCCACATGGTCCATGAAGTTGTGTTTCGAGCCCCACAACTTCAGATGAGGAAAAATTCTATAGTTTAGCAATATAGCTTACTTACTATGAAACCAAGCTAAATCACACTCACTGACTATGACACCTAATGATACAAATCACACTCACTGACTATAACACTAAATGATATAAATCCCACTCACTGACTATAACACCAAATGATATAAATCCCACTCACTGACTATAACACCAAATGATATAAATCCCACTCACTGACTATAAATCACACTCACTGACTATAACACCAAATGATATAAATTACACTCACTGACTATAACACTGAATGATATAAATCCCACTCACTGACTATAACACCAAATGATATAAATCCCACTCACTGACTATAACACCAAATGATATAAATCCCACGCACTGACTATAAATCACACTCACTGACTATAACACCAAATCATATTAATCACACTCACTGACTATGACACCAAATGATATAAATCACACTCACTGACTATAACACCAAATGATATAAATCACACTCACTGACTATAACACCAAATGATTAAATTCACACTCACTGACAATAACACCAAATGATATAAATCACACTCACTGACTATAACACCAAACGATATAAATCCCACTCACTGACTATGACACCAAATTATATAAATCACACCCACTGTCTATAACACCAAATCATATTAATCACACTCACTGACTATAACACCAAATGATATAAATCACACTCACTGACTATATCACCAAATGATATAAATCACACTCGCTGACTATAATTCCAAATAATACAATTCACATTCACTGACTATAACACCAAATGATACAATTCACACTCACTGACTATAACACCAAATGATTAAATTCACACTCACTGACTATAACACCAAAGAATATAAATCACACTCACTGACTATAACACCAAATGATATAAATCACACTCACTGACTATAACACCAAATGATATAAATCCCACTCACTGACTATAACACCAAATGATATAAATCCCACTCACTGACTATGACACCAAATTATATAAATCACACCCACTGTCTATAACACCAAATCATATTAATCACACTCACTGACTATAACACCAAATGATTAAATTCACACTCACTGACTATAACACCAAAGGATATAAATCACACTCACTGACTATAACACCAAATGATACAAATCCCACTGACTGACTATGACACCAAACGATACAAATCCCACTCACTGACTATAACACCAAATGATACAAATCCCACTGACTAACTATAACACCAAATGCTATAAATCCCACTCACTGACTATAACACCAAATGATACACATCACACTTACTGACTATGACCCCGAACATCTTTCTTTTGACCAGGGCTCTCCCCGTGTCCTCCTGCATGGCGATGACGTCACAGCTATACAGACCACTCTCATCCGGCAGCATGGGCCACACATTGACCTGACCTACATTGTGAGAGGTCACACGTGGACCTATGCTGAACCCGTAGGTCAAGTTTGGAGCTATGCCAACATGTTGACCTTGAACTATGTACTGCTGATAAAACCTCTGGAAGTTCTTACGCCACGTGACCACCAGGAGACTGCTGTGAGGCAAGGTCAAGGACGAACAGTCCATCCATAAGGCAGATCCGGCTGTCACAACTGACATCACATCTGTCCCTGAAGAGAAAAATCCAGTACATTATATAGTCTGATATGAATTACCATAGATATACCTCCATGGCACATACGCCTAGCATAAGCCACAACATCCATAATAATAGGCATATTACAAACAATTGCGGGAATAAATGCTTTGACATCCCGGTGTGTGTGGGTTGTTATTTTTCAGTGCTCCGGAAATGAGTGAATGAATTAATGAATAAATGAATAGGGCTTTGGACACGTTTGTGCACATAAAGGATAAACTGTGCCAGGAGACCCGAGGATGGTGAGATGAAGCAGACTACACACACTCCCTACGGTGCAAAATGTTTTCTGTGCTTGGACACATCGCTTCGACGTACAGATTACACTGCCCTCCAGACAAATAATTCGAAATTCGAGCCTTGCCGGTTACTAAGACTCACAATACGGGATATTTACTTCCGACTTGTGAGTAGAAAGTATGCAATATATTATTTTATTTGCCATGATCAATAAATAACTAAACCACTGTAAACATATTTAACTGTAGAAAACTAATCGAACATTTCCCCTGAGCAAACCAGAGGTTATCCAATCAGGGACACAGATGCTGGTGACGTACGTTCGGGGTCAACCAAATTATATATTTTTACCAGATACAAAGTTTTCATTTTAGGTAGGCCTACGTTAGATAATATCATGGTGGACTTGTTTCTGTTTTTTTTTGCTATATGCAGTAGCTATTTATCTCTGGTTTTGGTGCGGGAAACTTAAAAATATCATGCCAATGCTGTTTAACTGTAGGTTATTTAAAATAGTTATCATGCATATTTTATTTAACCTGTGCTTGTTTTAGTATATAATGTCGTTTGATTTTAACATGTTTAAGGTAACTTAGCATGCATATTTTACTGAACAAAACCTGTTGTATATAGTTTTGTACATATGTTCATTTTAGTGACGCATAAGTCTGCATAGACTTACCGTCGTCAATAAATATCTATCAATATATTGCTTACGACTTGATTAAATATATTTTCATTGCGTCAGAATTCGAACGACGATCAAATACATTTAGTATTGAGTTTGTCGTCTGCTACTCGACTATGTAATAAAGCATGAACAATAATACTACATGGCGTAGTGCATGATTTAGGTGTGCACGCCTGCGGGGGGGGTGGGGGGGGCAGGGGTTTGTAATTAATAGCCACCAGGCAAGTTGTTGGGGATTAAACAACCACAAACAAGGGCTGATATGGTTATTGTAAGATGCTGAGACGGCCTACTGGCGGCTGAACTGAAGGCGCCCAACCACAGACAGTGGCCATTATATTGGCAGAAAGCGAGCGAGTCAGTGGCACTGGGCTAGGAGTGAACATTTAAGCCTACTATGCCTGGTTCATAGTACCATCTTGACTAAAATTTGATTTGATTTGACTAAAATCGGATAATTCAATGCTGCATTCTGAAGCATGACATAAAGCACAATTCAAGATTTAAAGGCCCATTCCCAGGCAAATAACATGTTTTTGTTTTAGCTCTGTTATATCTTTTTGAGTGTTTGAATGAGTGAAGGCAACATTCCGATAGATTACAACTTCTAGAAACATCCGTTGGCAACGTAGTCAGGTTTCGAAGAAAATGGATTATGACAAAATGTTGGTCACTACATTTTTGTCTTTTAGATCGACCCGTTTTATAATGGACTTGTCATATTTGACAGGAAAAGGGACAAGAGTCACCAATTTTATTATTTCCTCCTAAAGACAGTTTTTTATAATTTATTAGCCGTAATTTATGACAAAAAGTTCTTAACTCGTATTAGGAAAATTATGTAAAGTCTCAGATGTATTACATCCTCAAAGACCTTGCGAGTTTAATTACTAAGTCATCGGGAATCTCCGCTTTCCTAACGGGCCTCACATTTCGAAACAGGAAGGGTCAATACAGCTAAACTGGGCCGATTGACATGCTTTAAATCTTTGCGGGACATCGTGAACATCGCCAAAATACACAGGCAATATTAATGGGATGCTTGTGACTGGTGTAGTGACAAAAAGGAAGGGATTTTCCTCAGTGTTGACCATTTTTGAAAAAAAAAAATCAACATCGGACCCTTCATCTGGACCCTCAGCCGGCAGGTTTTATGGTCAATCCCGATGGAATTAATGTCATAAAAAGGTATGAACATTCCAGAATACACACTTATCGGGTACATATGTCTTTCAAGTGGAGGGTGGAGGAATATAATATGGACTTACGATGATATAAGCCTAAATAACACAATTTTAAACTTTGAAAGTTTAAGGTACTTGGGAAAGGACCTTTAACTTGGGCCTTTAACTTGAAACGTATCTAGAAAACACTCAATGTGTGTGATTCGATGACCAAGGTTAACATAGCAAATACGACAAATTTACCCAAAGTTGGTTGAATGTTGGACCATCGTCTCCGACGCTGGCCCAGCATTAAGCCAACATTAGGCGAACGTCCCGTGTTTTCCCAGGTTTGGCAATATAGACTCACCTAACGTTGGTATTGTGTTTCCCTTCATGTACACGGAGAAGGCGACACCTAGTGAAAGCAGGAGTATCATCAGCAGTGTGCCGGCCGCCAGGGCTTTGAACAAGCAGTACCAGCGGGAGCGGCGCATGGCAGCATCTGTAAACATGCAAATAAAATCATTCAAATCAAATTTATTAAAGGTGATCTATCACCCCTTATATGGTATGAATAATTATGTCCTTATATGGGGTGATTGGCTATCATGTGACCCTCACATGAAAGTCATGTGACCCTCTCAGAGGGTCACATGATAGCCAATCACCCCATATAAGGAAACACTTGTGCCCCATCTTGTGGCGACAAACACCTTTAATCACATTATATCTGTACATGATTCAGGGTTATACAATAAGTACATAACTATATATATTATCACAAATACATATATTATACATTAATGTGCAGTGATGATATATACATTAAAAATACATTATGTATATATCTTATAGACATTTGCATACGTATAAATACAAAATTTCAATTGAAATCTAGCATGCTGACTTTTTCAAAATAAAAGCATAAACAAATCTAGCGACATGTACAGCCATTCGCCCGCGTGGATTAAACAAGATATTAAATTGTGTCACGTTGTTGACTTCATTAAAATATGGCAAATTCGTTGAAACATTATCTAGCAATAGCTAGCAATGTTTTACGCAGATTATCGTATAAAAAGCAACTCAAAATTAAATGTATTTTATCTTCAATATCCACATTACAGAATTTACACACACGTTCATTTAAAGGTAATTTATTACGTTCATTTATAGGTAATTTATTATGTCTTCCAACCTCAATATTTAATTTATAGTCGCTTGCTCTCCGTTTTGAGTGGGCTTTTCTGTGTTTAAAATTGGACACATCTTGTAGATAGTTTACCATAGCCGTGGAGTTAGGTGTACAAGTACGACCGGCGATGCAAAGGAGTTGCGCATAGCGACGTCTGTAATGTACAAGTGTTATCAGTGTTGCAAGGCATCACATGTTTTTTTATTTAAAATGACAATTTTTTATTTAAAGCGACTCACTCAAACCAAAAATCATCAAAAATCAACATTTTTGTTTTGGCTGCTTAATATGTCCATAATATGCGAACATGTCCATAGACATTGCGTAAGTTTTTTTCAATCTTTTGCTTGGAATTTACAAGTTAAACGAGAAATAAGGACTATATTTAATTTCGGACATGTATAATATTATAATATTATAATATTGGAATAACTGATAAATGGGGCTTTTGGCACACTTGCTACGTTGCCTCAACAACTCAAAATGTAAAAAAAACAATTCCAGTCTATGAGCATATTCACATAAGACATATCAAGAAGCGAAAAAATTATTTTGGCTTTTGGAATATTTTTGGCCTGATTGTGTCGCTTTAACTACGTGAAATAGCCGTATAAATCACACCTATGGTACAATAAATAGTCTAGAGCCTACTCTACTCATCCTGTAGTCTTCAGTTGTATTTGTTCTCACTCTGCCAGATGACAGGATGACTCTACTCAGAATTACTGTAAACTCACCCAATACTTTTTTATGAACTTATCATTCCACATCATAAGGAACAACATGTCTCAGAGGCTGAGGTATAGAGGGTTAATATCGCTTTGGGTAGTTGTATGCATAATTGCACCACATTGCACAACGTATTATATTATTTGGTAATATAAAGACAGATGGATTTACCTTGTTTGTTGTTGGTAGAGGGATGATCGCCATTTGGCAGGCTGGACACGTGACATTGGTCGTGTGTGGCCACCGGAAGGTATCCAGGGCGCAGGCGCACTGTATAGAAGAGATATAGGAAATCAAAGAAAACTTCACCATAAGATCAACACAGTCGACTCCAGCTCTCTCACCGAGCTCACTATAAATAGGACCAAGTGAAGAGAGCATGGGATCAGTTGTTTACATATAATATATAATATTTCGACGTCAGAATCTGACGTCTGCAGACGTCAGATTCTGACGTCTAAAGTCGATCCCCGCGCTGCAAGAGTAAAATATTTATAATGGCCGTGGACCCATAACATAGTTGTTTACATATAATATTTACCTCCTGCAGCGCGGGGATCGAATTTAGGCATAGGTATTCAAATTAATCAGAGAGGGCTAACTAAGACATTTATGAAGATTTCAAATTGAAAAAGTCCCTTTGGTCGTGGTTTGCATAGAAATTTGTCAGCGCATTAAGGGGTTGACACATACCTCTTAGCGACACATGAATGAGTACTTCACATAATAGAAATAGTTGTATTTTTAAACTAGATTTAATTTATGAAATTCATACAGACAGATATTTTATTGACATAAATACAAAATGGTTAGTAAAACCAGGCGAAAATATACATGTTACCACATACAGAATTAAAAAAAATATGAAGAGAGATGTTTCCCGCACCAAAACCAGTGATAAAATATAGCTACTATGAATAATACACAAAATCTAGTAGCAAAAATGCACTCTGGTCAGTGGAAAGCGAAGACACTGCATTCTACTGAATTATGTATTAAAACATTATAATGCCGTCTTAAACATGTTAAAAACAAAAATAATTTCATGAATGTACACAGGTACAATGAACATCAATAGAACTTGATTAAGTTGAAACTCAAAGTTATTAGATATAGAATAGAGTAATGTCTGTAAAATTAAGAGTGTTTTTTCCCCTATAAATGTTTTTCCAAGTTAGTTCTAGATAATATTGAATTTAAGAATATATGTGAAATGAAAACACAGAGACATACAGAGACAAACTTTTAAAATAACATTTTCTTGTAAAATAAATATATGTTAAATATTACCGTCCAGTTTGCAGGGAGAACGTTTGTTGAATGTGCAGAGGACGAGAAGAATCGCCATGGATACCACCATCACCATGTAGGTCATCACCATGACATCAAGCTTACTCAGCTTAACTCCCATCTCCATAGCAAACGCCGGGGCCATCTTGGCTTTCATTGCACTTGGATCCACTGTAAACAGTAACATATGGGTATTTGACAACTCCTATATTTTTCAGAATTATAAAGATTGCAGCATATATGAGGATCGTGAAGAAATAATAGAAAGATCCAGTTAAAGAAGTAGTCCAGTGTGTACTAGCAGTGGGACAAACCTGTACCCAAAACGCACCACGCGGATTACAGAGACAGAGCCAAGTGAGGAATAGCTATAACCAGAAATAGGCGTAGAATGGCATACAGCATACGTCTTTTCTGTAATTATTAGGCCTGATCATTAATCAATGGCCACAATCCCCACCTTAGGCAAAATATATAAAACAGGTAAAGTGTAACAGATCAAAATGTAAATTTACTTTACCCGCAATGTTTTCTTAGTTATCTAATTTAAATTCACTTGCAGTCGTGTCTCGCTGCCGCGAACCGCACCTTCAAATCGGTGAAAATTGCTCATATTTATCCATGTTAGACCAAACATTTGCAAATCTTGATGCTTAAACATACATTTCATTCCATTCCCAATAACATTGAGCGGCCGATAAAACTGATTGAACACCACGCTAATCACGATTATAATGTGTTTTATTTGCCGGTCAAATAAAGCTTTATTAGAAATTAAATTTCTTAAGCCGCCAAATTATTAGACTTGAATTTTCACTCACTTGAAGTTGTGTCTCGCTGACGCGATTCACAGCTTCAAGTGAGTGAAAATTGTTCAGATTTGGCAAAATGAAGGTCAACAATTCACAAATCTTGCTGATTCAAGTCACGTTCTTAACTTTTAACATGTTTAAAAGCTTATAATATGTATTGTGCTGATTAAAATGTAAAAACGAATATGCTGTAGATCTATTAATTTCCGCGTGTTTAGATTTTGGCGAATTTGTGATTTCGGGACTTTTTACGAAGTCTAGAACTGGCAAATTATTGATTTCGATGATTTCGATGGCGGCGCTCATAATTATGATTTTCGCGAGATTCTTAAATTCTTAAAATTAAAACCTCGCGAATATTACCAGATCTACAGTAATCGGGACCTTCTTTGCTTTGTGGTGTTATGTGTGAAGTACTCACTCTGTTTGAGGGGCTGGGCGTAGGCGAATGGTGGGCTGAAGTATAACGTGGTGTTTTTCACAGCCTCAGGGAATGTAGGGTGCTCAGCCATGCACACAAACACACTACCCAGGTTCAGGGGGCTCAGAATCAGCTTCCTGCTGGTGGCTATCTTCTGGTCAGGAGACGTCATGTATGACGTAGGGGTGACGTCATACTCCCAAACTGGACCTAAAAATATGATGAGAAATATGATATAAATTTATCGAAAAAATTACGCTATGCTCCGGTATTCAAGTATGTCCTGCTACACCCGTACATGTAAACGGTTTCAAAAATGTTTTAACCCTTGTCCTGTTGAATTGTTTCAAATTATTTTTCATTCATTTGAAGCTGGAATTGCTAACGCAATTTCCAGCTTCAAATGACGAAAAATATTTCTATTTATGAAAAATAAACATTATTATCAATTTCAGTGGCATTTTATTTGGGTTAAAATTTTCTTGACAACGTATATATCCGGGTTCAGCAGGACAAGTGTTAGCCCTTTCCCATACTGGATTTCCCATACTGGACCTAAAATATATAGGAATATAGGAGTGAACGGGGAAGAAAAAAATGTTTCTTTGAAACCTGAATACCTTAAATCATGTAGATAATATAACTGTAATGTTCACCCACCGCAAGTTTTTTCTCCCTGCTGCGACCCACACCTTCCAATGGATGACAATTACCTATATTTTTCTTTCATTCATTCATTCATTCATTCATTCATTCATTCATTCATTCATTCATTCATTCATTCATTCATTCATTCATTCATTTATTCATTCATTCATTCATTCATTCATTCATTCATTCCTTCGCTCATTCATTTATTCATTCATTCATTCATTCATCCATTCATTCGCTAATTCATTCATTCATTCATTCATTCATTCATTCATTCATTCATTCATTCATTCATTCTTTTTGAGACCTAAGGACGTGGCATTCTTGCACATAAACCTAAATTTCACCACAGAGAACAGTTAGTTGATGTCATATTAAGAATAATTTCGGGATTGGGGCGAAAAGGGTTAACCCTTATAGCAATACATTATACCATTTAAAATTGTCACCACTTGAAGTTATTTCTCGTTACTGCGACCCACAACTTCAAGTGGGTAAAACATATTTACATAATTATATACAATCTGAATCATAACAAAATTAATGTCAATCTGTAATGTAATAAAAAGAATTAAAGAATTAAAAAAATAAAAATGGGTAGGTATTCAAATGAAGCGGAAAGAGCCAACTAAGACATTTATGATGATTTAAAATTTAAAAAACATTTGTTCCCCATGGATTGCTCAAAAATATTTCAGCTTTGTAAAGATTAAATGACTGTCGCGGTGGAAAAGCGAGGTGAGGCACTATTCATATTTTCACTAATGAACATGCTCTCTTTGATGTTACTCACTTTAAGGTCTCACCACACATATTCATACGCGCATATCATTAAAAAGTTTAATAGTGAGAGAGTTACGATCTTTTTTATAAAATGTGGTGATTTATAGCAGGCTTGGGGTTAAATATTACATTTATATCATTTTGATACCAACTCATCTAGATTGGGTGACCATTTCTTCATTCAAAAACATTGAAATCGGGAAATGTAGGTATAAAATGTAGTCCCTACACTGGTAGTAACAAGGCATATGCTGCATTCGGAAGTTCCCGTGTTTTGGCAACGCTCAGGGAAGGTACTAGGACCTTACATTTACATGTGAAAATAGAAAAAAGCCCCATGTTTAAGCACCCTTTTTTTATATATATTGATAGAGTATGTCATGATGATTAAAAAAATATACAGGTTTGTATAGATATTTTCATTTAAAGAATGCTGGGAGGCCCAAGCGTATGGGCCATAATACATGTAAGTCTATGGGAGCGGTATTATGTGTGGTGAGACGTTACCCTTTCAGCACGGGGACCGTCTTTTTACATTAGAATCTGACGTCTGTAGACGTCAGATTCTAATGTAAAAAGACGGTCCACACACTGGAAGAATTAAAATATTTGATGAACGCTTGTGTTGAGTCACTGCACGAATGAAATATGTTGTACTACACTGAAAAAATGTGACGAGTACTTGACAAGAAAAATGAACAAAGAACAATGAGCGGCTCTACTGGTTTGTCTTGATTTGTCAGGTTCTGCTAAGTTGGACAACTTTAAACCCATAATATAGGTAGGTATTCAAATGAAGCAGAAAGAGCGAACTAAGACATTTAGAACGATTTCAATTAAAAAAAACATTTACAATCTGTTTCACCAGGCGCTATTCAAAAATTTTTGGGGGTCATTTTTTCACCTCTCCCCAACATCGCTGATGAGGAATTTCGTTGTTTATTTTGTAAGTTAGACTATTTGGCATGTAAAATAATTGTTTCACGGTAATGGTGAAATGAGAGCTGTAATTTTGAAAAAATATCACATGTCAAATGGTCTAACTTCCATAATACACAACAAAATTCCACTAAATTTTCAGGGAAGTTGGGGGAAGATGAAAACATAATTCCGTAAAAATTTTAAACAGCGACCAAGCAAATTAAAAAAGGCTACTCCCAGGATCTGGTGAAACAGACTGTAGTCTCCATGGTTTAAATAAATATATTTCAGCGTTGTAAGGGTTGAAATAAACCTACCTGATACTTTGAGCCATGAGAGGGTGACAGGAGGGAAGGCGTACTGGGCAGAGCATGTGAACGCCCAGGCCTCACTAGTGATGTCAATCAGCGAGATGTTACTAGGTAACACTAGTTCACGGGCACGTGGGGGTACCAGCACCATCAAGCTAACTCTTTGACGGGCGCCATCAAACCGGGAGCAACTCCAGATGCCTCGGTCGTCAGGGAAACGACTGTATCTATAACAACAGACAGTGGTAGGACACATGGTTAGGGGGGATTTGCAAAAACGAAAATACAAATAATACAATAATAATATGACAGGAAAGCATCCCTACTGTGCATTAGCATTAGTCTTAAACCTGGTATAAAATTACATTAAAGTGATTTTTCTTGAAAATTATACCTGGGCATCCACCTAGACGAAAGCTGAAAAGTCCCTAAAAATCACCTTTGCGGCTTGTGTTTTAATTCAAGATGGCCGCCATCATGAGAACGCAATTTTTCGACACGCCAGGGGTATATATAAGACATTTCATCACTTTTGCATTCGCTAGGTTTTGGTGTCTCTACCTAGGAATGAGGAATCCATCTAGTTCGTCAGGAATTATCTCAATTATTTCCCCTTTGCCACAAATTCAAGATATCAAGAGAATATCAAGCGACCTCTTAAAACATGAATAATATCAGAAATGCATTATACATGCACTTTTGATAATATGCTATCATGTTATAGGAATCAAGTTTGGATATTGAAATGTGATTCTCATGTTATTGGACGTAGCCCTGGGCGTCAGGGGCCACGAAGTGGCCTCTCGCCCAGAGCTACAACTCAGTGTACAAATGGTGTTATACTGTACTGTAGGCTAGGCCTACACAGTGTAGTCTATTTGACAAGCGTCAAGGCCTACTTGCCAAATGTCTTACTTTACTTGGAACCATTCCAGAACAATTAGATATATAGGCCTACCATGAATGATTATACAACGAGCCTAATATAAAAAATAAGTGAACACTCTGTGCCAGTGGCAGTGGTTTAATACCAATGCAGATGCCAGACCATTTGACATGTAGGCCTAGGCCTAGTCAAACCAAATAGGCCTAATTTTATAAAGAGACGTCGTAAGTTACATTGACACAGATCTTGTTAATTTAAAAATAAAATGGTCCCTATCAAATAGGATTCTAATTGTAAAGCCTAAGGCCTAACGTTACAGACATGACAGAACTACAGAAGTTATCAAATTAAGGAATGTATGCTAATGTCAGGGGGAGGCTGGAACAGCCAGATATGACGTCACTGACATGTGTGAGCTAACACATGTCGGGGGCTGACATGTGTTGTAGAATATAGTATGACTTCTGAAGAGACACCCATGTTATAATGTTAAACCTAACAATGTTTGTTTTAGTGAATAGTTAAAATGCAGTACGATGGTCGTCATTATGTAACAAAAAACGTTTCAAAAGTCACTAATACCTCATATGCAGCTGACACATACCATACTAGGCTGTTGGAGTGCTTTTAAGGTGACCCTGAGTTTAGAGGTGACCCTGAGTTTAGAGGTGACCGTGATGTTGGGAGGTGACCCTGATGTTTGGAGGTGACTCTGAGGTTTAAGGTGACCCTGATGTTTGGCGGTGACCCTGAGGTTTAGAGGTGACCCTGAGCTTAGAGGTGACCCTGATGTTTGGAGGTGACCCTGATGGTTGCAGGTGACCCTGACGTTTTAAGGTGACCCTATGTTTGGAGGTGATCCTGAGGTTTAGAGGTGACCCTGAAGTTTAAAGGTGATCCTGAAGTTTAGAAGTTACCCTGAAGTTTGGAGGTGACCCTGATGTTTGGAGGTGACACTGAGGTTTAGAGGTGACCCTGAAGTTTAGAAGTAACCCTGAGGTTTAAAGGTGACCCTGATGTTTAGAGTTGACCCTGAGGTTTTAAGGTGACCCTGAGGTTTGGAGGTGAACCGGAGGTTTTGAGGTGACCCTGAGATTTGAAGGTGACGCTGAGGTTTTGAGGTGACCCTTAGATTTAAAGGTGACCCGGATGTTTGGAGGTGACCCTGAGCTTTAGATATGGCCCTAAGGTTTAGTGGTGACCCTGAAGTTTAGAGGTGACCCTGAGGTTTGGTGGTGACCCTGAGGTTTGGTGGTGACCCTGAGGTTTAGAGGTGACCCTGAGGTTTGATGGTGACCCTGAGGTTTTGAGGTGACCCTGAGGTTTAAAGGTGACTCTGAGGTTTGAAGGTGACCTTGAGGTTTGGAGGTGGCCCTGAGGTTTGAAGGTGACCTTGAAGTTTGGAGGTGACCCTGATGTTTGGAGGTGACCCTGATGTTTGGAGGTGACCTTGAGGTGTTTGGAGGTGACCTTGAACTTTACACAGATACTGACCTGATCAGGAGATGATTCTCTCCAGACGTCACGTTACGTAACACCTGTAAACGCTCTCTCTCCCCTCCAACTACGTCACCGTCTGACGTCATCAGAGCCCCGTCTGATGGCCGCTGCCACACGATGGCGCCAGGTGTGTGTGAGGGTGGCAGGATACAGGGTAGCAGGGCCATACCCCTCTCTATAGACGTGCTGTTATATACAGAGCCAGGCCTCATGGTCCCCATGGCGGCCAGCAGCTGTCCCTATAAGTAAAGACAAGAGGGAGTGAATGAGTGAGCTTGTTTATGTTTAGCATGTGTTTCCATGGCTATGTGGCCATGGGTTACCATGGTTATGTTACCATTTGTTACCAGAGTCAAATTTAACACGGGTTACCATCGTTATGTAAGGATGTTACCACGGTTATGTTATCATGTGTCACGATGGTTATGTTAACATGTGTCACCATGGTTATGTTACCATGTGTTACTCTGGTTATGTTTACCATGTGTCACCATGGTTATGTTTACCATGTGTTACTATGGTTATGTTTACCATGTGTTACCATGGTTATGTTTACCATGTGTCACCACGGTTATGTTTACCATGTGTTATCATGGTTATGTTTACCATGTGTGAGCATGTGTTACCATGGTTATGTTTACCATGTGCTACCATGGTTATGTTACCATGTGGCACCATGGTTATGTTTACCATGTGCTACCATGGTTATGTTTACCATGTATTACCATGGTTATGTTTACCATGTGTGACCAAGTGTTACCATGGTTATGTTTACCATGTGTTATCATGGTTATGTTTACCATGTGTTACCATGGTTATGTTTACCATGTGTTACCATGGTTATGTTTACCATGTGTTACCATGGTTATGTTTTCATGTGTCACCATGGTTATGTCTAGCATGTGCTACCATGGTTATGTTTACTATATGTCACCATGGTTATGTTTAACATGTGTTACCATGGTTACGTTTACCATGTGTTACCATGGTTGTATTACCATGTGTCACCATGGTTATTTTTACCATGTGCTACCATGGTTATGTTTACTATATGTCACCATGGTTATGTTACCACATGTCACCATGGTTATGTTTATCTTACCCTCATCATCTCCATCATGTGGTTATTTTGAGAGCTGGCGTCACCAGGTGATGTCTTGTTGACCGTTGCCATGGCTTCTGTGGGATGCAGATCATCAGGACCTGTAGACAATGGATGTTTATCATCATCTGACGCGGCGGGTACAGCAGCAGGAGATGATGCTGACCTGTTACTGGCGGCTGGGGAGGATGCTACCTCTGGAGTTGCGGAGGCTGAGCTAGCATCTGGAGCCACCCGGGGTTTACCACCATCCTCTATACAGTGAGATGTGGTCAGCAGAGATAACAGTAACAAACCTGAAATAACATGAGTGAGTGAATGAAAGAATGGGTGGATGGGTGGATGAATGAATGATGAATAAATGGATGAATAAATGGATGAATGAATGGATAAATGGATGAATGAATGAATTAATGAAATAATGAATGAATGAATGGATAAATAAATGGATAAATAGATCAATGAATGAATGAATGAAAGAATGAAAGAATGAATGAATGAATGAATGAATGAATGAATGAATGAATGAATGAATGAATGAATGAATGAATGAATGAATGAATGAATGAATGAATGAATGAATGAAATAATTAATGAATAAATGAATGGATAAATAAATGGATAAATGGATGAATGAATAAATAAATGGATGAATAAATGAATGAATGGATGAATGAATAAATGAATGAATGAATAAATAAATAAATGAATGAATGAATGAATGAATGAATGAATGAATGAATGAATGAATGAATGAATGAATGAATGAATGGATGGATGGATGGATGGATGGATGGATGGATGGATGGATACTAAATGAATGAACATGATGAGTGAACGAGTGCGCGAATGAACGAACGAACGAACGAACGAACGAACGAACGAACGAAAGAATGGGTGAATGGATGAATTAATGAATTAGCCAAGGCTCTGGTAGGTTTTTTGTATATTAAGGGCAGTTTAGTGGTCTTTTCTAAAGAATTTGACGAAAATAAGGGGGTGTGCCACACGCCTCCTTTCCCCTTTCTATCGCAGCTCAGCGTGAATGAGAATATGATGGAATGCCCGAGTAAAGAGTCAAATCAGTCAATATAACAGCTTTAACCCTTTCAGTGCATGGATCGACTTTAGTCGTCGGAATCTGACGTCTGTAGACGTCAGATTCTGACGACTGAAGTCGACCCCCGCACTGTAAAAGTGAAAAATATTTCTAACGGCGGTAACCCCACAACTTAGGTATTCAAATGAATAGGAAAGAGCTAATTAAGACGTTTATAATAATTTCAAGTTGGATAAAACCCTTTGGTTTTCGTGGTTTGTACAACAATATTTCGGCGCTTTATGGGTTAAACCTTTACACGATAAGTTTGTATAATTCAAATTTGAAGTTCCGTCTCGCTGCCGGGACCTACAACTTCAAGTGGATAAAAATTGCTCATATCCGTTTAATTTGAGACCAAATATTTACAGATCTTTATGTTTAAAAACACATTTGATCCCAAATAACATTGATTTGATCGGCCAATACAACCATGACCGGGAATTAGTCCATTTACAGATGTCACCGTTGGTCTAATGTTGTGCCACCGCCTGCCAACATTAACCCTCAAAGCGCTGAAATATTTGTGTATGAATCATGGAGTCCAAAGGGTTTTTTTCAATTTGAAATCATCATACATATCTTAGTTAGCTCTTTCTGCCTCATTTGAATACCTATCTTATGGGTCTACGGCCGTTATCAATATTGTCACTCTTACAGTGCGGGGATCGACTTTAGACGTCAGAATCTGACGCGCTGTAAGGGTTGAAGCAGCTGTGTCGCTATAACTCACTGAACCATAATATCTACACTACGGCGGACCCCACTCCTGTTGACGTTGACCATGCTGCACATGCATGTTATTGCATTGTGCGCCACAATGTTTACTCAGTAAATCATGACGACACACTTACTTTAAACCGGCATTGACTGAATATAACCAGCATTGATTGAATGTAAAGCACCAATTGCAAAGCACGACAGGCCTAGTTTTTAAACTTTCAGTGCTGGGACGAGATTAGACGTCATAATCTGACATGTCTATAGACGTCACCCACTGAGCACAGGGCGTTATTGCGGAGTTGAATCAACGTCATTGACGTTGATGCAACGTCGCAAAAACGTTGTGTGCCCAGTGGGCGGATTCTGACGTCTAAAGTCGATCCCCGCGCTGAAGCAGTAAAATATTTATAACGGCAGTAGACCCATAACATAGGTATTGAAATGAAACCGAAAGAGCTAACTAACAAATTTATGATTACATCAAATTGAAAACACCCTTTGGTCTCCATGGCTTATACAAAAATATTTCAGCGCTTTAACCCTTTAAGCCCTCACGATGCGTTAAAGCATCGTTTTACATCCCTGAAAACACACCTAATTCTCCTACAAAAAAGGTTTTAGAATGAAAATTTCCATGAAACTGTTTTAACAATACATGACAATTGTCTTTGATGTTTCAAACACTTCAAATTATCTTCATCCACTACAAGTCGGGAATTGCGGTAGCAATTCGCGGCTTGTAGTGGATGAAGATGACAATGGTAAATTCAGGGTTGAAAGGGTTAAGGGTTATAGCTTTAAAAGCCACTAAAAGTGGAGGGTTTTTTCATTTATTTTAAGCTGGTAATTCAAATTGTTTCATGGGCTTAGTTAAAAATTAGCCCCCTAAAGCAACTGTACTAGACACGTGTATAACTTACTTCTAGTTAATATTTCCATTCTGGTGAACGTGTGCGTGGAAGCCATGTCTGTCTCTCAGCGAGTGTGGTGTGTCATCTGCTCCCCATATGTCAACGGCTGTGTTGTTCAGTCTGATCACCAGGTGGGTGCTAACACAACATTGTTCCCGGTGTCTGTTGCGATGTCAAACACCTAATTGGTTGCTGAAATCATAAAAACGTGGGAATAGGGCATGTCATGAATTGCTCATAATTGTAATAATAATCTACGGATTGCAAAAAATAATGCTTGGTCATTATGTGAGCTGGGCCTATATTCTCGTACAAGTTACGATAAATCGTAGGCCTCGGATTGGTCGAGATGGCCATGTCGATCAATTCGAATCCTACGATATATCGTGACCTGGTAACTTGTACGAGAACACAAGCCCAGCATAGTATTGTGCACTGATACCACCATAATAGCGCAGCAGGCTGATGATGTGACGCTATATTATATACTACCATTCTGTTTTATGCAATAATGATAGTATGTAAAACATGTATGTGAAACTTCCCATAATCTGTATATAAACATATGCATTTCATCATAACTTTTTGATTTTTTCAACTAATAAGATAATGTGATTTATAATATATAGTATACGTTATGCTATTTTGCAATATGCAGCGAAATAACCTGTTTTGAATTATATGATGTTGTGGTTGTGTTGAAAATGCGCGTCTCAAATAAATGACAAATGCCAATATAAAATAAAGTATTAATTTCTAGCCACGAGAAACGGAAATCGGTTCAGCCTGGTGGGAATATGACATTTTTAATGCTTTAAATAAACACAAATTATCACGATATAATGCTATTTTTCATCTTGAGGTGAATACACATATCTTAACCTTTTAAATGAAAATAAGATAATTCCATTCTTCAGATATTTAGTGGGATGGGACGCCGGGATGTTAAATACGATAAATACAGACATTGAAGCAATGTCCAATAATGCAGACTTCTTACTCACCATGAACAAATATCTGAAGGTTTGCACTGTGTGTACCAGAAGCGGTGAGCTGAATGTGTCTGGTCACAGCTACAGCTGATGAAGATGTGAGCCGATATATCTGTATCTAAAAACAAAATACGGAGAAATATGAACAGCTCACACTCAGCCAATCACACACTGATACATAGCCACGTGATCTGATACATAGCCGATCGGTATCTCTGCTGCTAGCACGTGGTCTGAGGAGGCTATCTTTATTGGAAAAATTACTCAGCAATGTAAGATGCAGCTGTCAATCACGCTGATAACCACGCCCACATATAATTAGATTCATAAACAATCACCCCCTGGCGACCACATTATACACTAACCCCCTACAGACAATGGTATTCAAAACAGCTGCCTTCCAGAAACAGGACTCGAAATTCCCGGTATCGCAGGTTTCCGACCTCATAAGCATTATTATACTACCCAGATAGCTGTTGTTATTCGTTTATCGTTAACCTTTACAAAGCTGGAATATTTTTGTATTGGCCTAAACTGTGGAGACCAAAGGGGTTTTTTAATTTGAAATCATCATAAATTTCTTATTCAGCTCTTTCCGCTTCATCTGAATACCCATGTTATGGGTCTACGACCATTAAAATGATTAATTCTTTCATCGCGGGGACCGTCTTTAGACGTCGTCAGATTCTGACGTCTAAAGACGGCCCCCGTGTTGAAAGGGTTATTTATATATCTTAGCTGGCAAACGTTTAGGTAAAATTAAGTATGTGTTTTGTTTCCGTTATCGGGTGGTGCTATTGGTACATATTTGTTTTGGATGTTATTTCGCAAGATTTTAATAAGAATAGTACTGCACATGCTCATGTATAACACTGTATAAGTGTGAAACGTTGTTGTTTCGCTGTTCTGCATCCGTATGATAGATAACACTTTAACCGCAGAGAGTAAAATATTGATGGCCGTAGGCCCATACCATAGGTATTCAAATGGAGCGGAAACTAAGACATTTATGATGATTTCAAAATCAAAACCCTTTGGTCTCTTGGTTTATGCAAAATAGTTCAACGCTTGAAGGGTTAACATGGAACGTATACCACAGCTATTACCATGATGCAGTACTGTATAGCATATTAGAACATTCACAAACCTCTAACTTATATATATGATATACCAGTAACTATTTGAAATAAATAAATAAAAAGCTCCTTATGAGAATATAATTTTACAAAAAAGGATGTTTATCGCATATACATGTATATGTACAGTGGGGTATATTTTAAAATAAACTCAATTTAAATTTAAAAAAACAAGACGTTTTGACATTTTATTCTATATCATATTTCAGCATATTTTATAAAAAGAAATGTACTTATTAAAATTTTGCAGGGGCTTAATCTACAAAATGCATAAACAGCAAATAGTTAAAGGGTTATTTAATTAATTAATAACCCAATAATTGATTGATTAATTAATTAATAAATTAATTAATTAGGCAGTCACTGGCGATATTTTACCATGAATGTGACGGTAGCGTTGTGACATTGTAACACTATATAGGCGTTGATATTTTCACATATCTCGGCCCTGGGAGAGAGAAGGTGAGGTGAAGATGCTAACGCTGTGATCTCGCGGCGGCCGAGATCACAAGGAGCCGATAATTAAAGCAATTGGTTTTCTGGCCGAGTTATCCAAAGACATGTCATAATGGTCAGTCCTGTGGAACGAACAACGAGGGACCGTACTCTCCAAACAAATTAAGGTCTAAAGTTTAAACCTTATAGTTAATTTATTTAATTTTTCATCCACTTGAAGTTGTGTCTCGCTGCCGCGATCCACAAACCTCAAGTGAGTGAAAATTACTCATATTTGTTTAATTTGACACCAAACATTTGCAAATCTTGATGTTTAAACGCTCATTTCATTCACAATAACTGTGACTTATTCGGCTAATAAAACTAGTCCGTAATTACAGACTATGTGTGCGATACAGAGTCTGTAATCATTGCCATTCGTAAAGTTGTGCCCCAAAAATACGTTGCCCATCCGATCGATGGCGCAATGAATTACTGCGTCATTGTTTGATCAATTATTTTTATATCATTCTGTAATGACAGATGTACATCTCATTAGAATAATGCCTTAACGTGGGGACTTAAAGCCCTGTCTTTATAGGTGCCTTTTTCATCTAAATAGGGCTACCCTCACATTTTTCATGATTTTTTTGGGTTTCAGCGTACACTGACCACCAGCATAGAAAACCACAGCTTTTGCTGTGCTGTCAATCTCTGACGTTGAACCATGCTGTTCACGTCAACCTCGGATTAGATAAAACGGATTGAAAACGACAATCGTCGTGATCAGCAGGATGATAGTTAGGCCTAAGACATTGACCCTTAAGATTGACCCTTAAGAATTGCTGTCGCAATTCTCGACTTGTAGTGGATGAAGATGACTTGAAGTGGGTGAAAAAATAAAGAATAGTGCCATGTATTGATAAAACAGCTTCTTGGAAATTTTCATTCTAAAACCCTTGGTTGTAGGAAAAATAAATCTGTTTTCATGGATTTAAAATGATGCTATGATCTGTTTTCATGGATTTAAAATGATGCTTTAATGCATCGTGAGGACTTAAAGGGTTAAACACAACACATTTAAAGGAGAAATAAACATAACATTTAGTAGATTAGCATAAGGTTTCGATTCAAATTCCACCAGACAGATAGACAGATATTTTATTGACATAAATACAAAGTCTTTATAGACTTATTTGTCAAAGTTATATATTTATGTATATATTTATTAGTCACGAAGTAATTATTTTCATCCACTTGATGTTGTGGGTCGCTTCAGGTGGGTGAAAATTGAAATATTATTTATAACTTAGCGTTTTGGTGGTCGTAGAATTTAATCCGATCTCGGCAGAATATCAGAATTTTAGTCTGTTAGTCTGAACTTCTTTCGAGAACACTGTCTCAGTGTATAAAAAGCTATGCCATTTGACATGTAACGAAATGCAGAGATTAAAACCTAATTAAAATATTGGACTTATTTATATCTTAATTGTTTAATCCGCGCGGGCGAATGGCTGTGCATGTCGCTAGATTTGTATATAATGCTTTTAAATTAAGAAAATCACGATGCTACTTTTTCAATCGATTACTATATTTTAATTTATATGTATTGATATGTGTATAAGACATGTATATAACCTTTCAATGTAAAATTGAATAATTTTAAATATCAGCACTGTACATCCATGTATTATAATTATGTACCTCTAATAATGTATATACCCTGAATCCTGTACGTATATAATATGTTCATACATTTAGTCAGCGATTGCGACGTTGGCACAACCAACATCGGACACCGTTGTCTGTTCTGAGATTAGATGTAGACGCCGTGAATTTAACCCTTGTCCTGCTACGCCTAGTATATATACTTTTTTACCCCTTTTCCTGCTACGCCAAGTATATATACTTTTTCAAGCATGTTTTATATCAATACATTATCGAATAGTTTGTGGTAGATGCTCACTTAATCTAATAACTCAATATAGGGGATGTCTAGTTTTCGTAAATATAAATATTTTTCGTCATTTGAAGCTGGAAATTTCGTACTAAACATTCCACTGTAGGGCCGTCAAAGACTTTCCCTTCAATTTGGAGCATTTTGAAAACTGTTTGTATCTCAGTGTGTCACTAGTAGGAAACCCCATAAAATTGATTATGTTTTTTTCGAGGGAGAGGGGGGAGGGAGTGAACCAAACCCCCACCCCCTTAGATCCACCACTGCGAAAAATAGAAACAAATAATTCGGCAGGATAAGGGTTGAGATATACCAGCTGTCTTGGATCGCTCACTAATCTGGATCACGAACAATTATGACGTCATTCTACTTGACGTTACGTCATTATTTATCTGTGTGACGTCACAAAGCTTAGCACCATGACGTCAGGTGAGGCAGAGATAGAGGGCCGCAAGCGTCACCTCGGGACCTGACCTAATTAAATCTGGGTCAGTGCTCGTGTAGATGACGCCAGCAGAAGGAGGCCGCCTTATTGCTAGGCATACGCTGGATAATGTTATTAATAAAGGATGTATTCTGATCATACACTCTGTCATCACGATACCAGTGACTGCATCATCCACAAGGGAAAATAAAGCAGCAGTCACATTTAGTGGCGGATCCTGGAATTCAAAGACGAGGGGGGGGGGGCGCGATATTTTGCAAGAATTTATACACAGCTGGCACAGCCTGCCTCTTGTATGCTCTAGAGGGGTCCGGGGGATGCTTCCCTGGATAATTTTGAAATCTAAGGCTTCAAATAAGGCATTCTAACGGGGTGTAGACTTCTGAACTTAGATATTACAGAGAGAGGGGGTTCATCTGAGCGACGATTAACCACGCTTAACCACATACTATTGTATAATAATATAAACCATGGAGACCAAAGAATTTTTTTCAATTTGAAATCAACATAAATGTCTTAGTCAGCTCTTTCTACGTCATTTGAATACCTATGTTATGGGTCTACGACCATTAGAAATATTTTGATTTCTTTCAGAATAAATATTGTA